>JBCNYG010106493.1:0-12730 GCA_039654305.1 Porochilus rendahli | reverse complement strand
AGGGAGCAGGAAGGAGTTCAAACTGTGCAGAGAAAGAGAGAGAGAGAAAGAGAGAGAGAGAGAGAGAGAGAGACGTGTAAACGTAGCTGAAGACGTGATTTCATAGTTTTCAGATCGGTTACTGAATGGGTCTGAGTTGAACGCTGGATCAGGTGAGCTAATCTGTACGTATTGTGACGTGACATGCTCTGATCAGGCTAAAATGGGTTAGCAGGAGGCAGACGAGGCTAGCCTTATGGAACACTGCCAGACCTATGACCTAGTTCTTCATGCCCACAGCAGAGCAGGAGACAAGCCTTGATTGATTCAAAAAGCCAAAGCCAATGCTTTAACGGCAACTAACCATCCCATAACAAGGTTAGCAGCACTTTGCAGTAAGCCGTGAGCCACAGAAATATACCCAGAGTGGATGAGTGGAAGAAAAACATCTGCAGAAGGCACAAACACATGGGGAAATCGCCTACAAATTCGACCTATTAGTGTAACGTGAAAATGCTCCCTTCCCCTGTCTGACTAAAGATTTAAGCATTAGTAAACTTTCAGCTCGTATCTCACAGAGCGGCGAATGCTGATGAATGTAGTGGATTTCGGATTCAGCAACCATTCTGATGAACGTTGACAAAAATCAAGTTTTTGCTTGGGTCTTTAGCGAAGTTTAGGGACGATCAGCAACAAATTTCCTGCAAATGTTTGCCAGAGTGTTTGCGAAAGACAGTTGGTGAGCATTAGTGACTGTAAAATACCAGGCAAATGTCGGGTGAATCTTGGAATTGAACTGTCCATCCCTATCAAAAGGAAGCAAACCATCCCCAGACATAGACGATGTTGTTCCAGAACATGGAAAGGGATTTCTGTTAGGAAGAGGCCCAACATGTAGCTTCCCTTGTTGTTGCTGCGGCAGCTGTCCTGTAGCAGAAGAGAAGGAAATAAGAGGCAGAAAAATAAGAAGAAAAAGAATGACTGATGGATCCAACCCCATTAACAAGGTGAGCAAACCGTCCCTAGCATTGTGTTCACTACTCGGTGAACCAAAAACAACTTTAGCGACCCCTGTTGCAACTGTTTGCGGGCAAAATAAACTCACAAGTGTTCTTAGTGTTTGTGGACTGTTTGGCAACCTGATAAAACCCAACATTCGCCATGTACGTCAGCATTCACCACTCCAGCAGATACCAGCCTTAGCAAACACTTTCCTAATGCTTCAGAATTCTCAAAACGGTACGCTCGCTCAACATTATTTATATCTAAGTAGGATTCGGTGTTACAGCGCCCTCGTGGTGACACTGGTGAGCGAAATATTACTGCATAGCCATGACATAGTAATGCACGAGACGGATTATGATGATCTGAGCACAGTGACTTCATTAGCAAAAGACTTAAAGCGCCTTCTTAAAATGCACAGGCTGAAACGGTGTTGCCCTACAGAGCCCGCAGTGACACTGGTGAAAACCAATGATTGACAAACCACGACTTAGTAATGTGATAAATTCAAATAACTTGATGTCATGGCTGTATGTTTACCACCGACGTCACCATGGGCTCTGTAAACCCTATATGTCTCAAATGAACAAAATTTAGCCAAACTGCCGAAATGGATGCAGGCACAGTGCCTTAGCGGTTAGCATGTCCAAACCCCAACAAAACTGGATTCTATAGTTTACTTCTGGAGTGGCACGGTGGCGTAGTGGTTAGCATGTCCGCCTCACAGCAAGAGGGTCCGGGTACGATTCCTAGGCTCATGGCGTTTCTGTGTGGAGTTTGCATGTTCTCCCTGTGCCTGTGTGGGTTTCCTCCGGGTACTCCGGTTTCCTCCCACAGTCCAAAAACATGCACAGATGGCTAATTGGCTGTTCCAAATCACCCCTAGGTGTGAGTGTGAATGTGAACGGTTGTGTGAGTGTTTCTGCTCTGTGATGGCCTGGCGAGCTGTTCAGGGTGTACCCCACCCTCTCCTAGAGTCAGCTGAAATGGGCGCCAGCCTCCCCGTGGCCCTAATTAGGATTAAGCGACGTAAAAAAATTAATGAATTAATAATTTATATATTTATATAAATGTCCAACATAATGTTAAGGTTGAAAATGTACTGTTATATATTGTGTAGCTGTCTTCATAATATTTTAAGAAGGCATTTTCCTGAATTTTACTTCTTTAACTTGTGACTGTGGCAAACCCAAAGTTTTTCGGCTGTTTTGCAAGGTGGATAATCAAATATCGAAAGAGGCGAAGTATCATGTAGATGACTGTTCAGTCGAGGGGTTGTTATGGCCTTGGAGGATAACACCCTGTGAGACTGAATAATTCTCGATGCTATACTGTTTTCATTCATTCATTTTCTGAACCGCTTAATCCTAATTAGGGTCACGGCGAGGCTGGCACCCATCTCAGCCGATTCTAGGCGAGGGCGGAGTACATCCTGGACAGCTCGCTAGCCAGCTATCACAGTCCAGGCTACTGTGGTATGTTGAAAGTATTCATTTAATTTTCATTGTCTCAAAATTTAGATTGACCTTAAAGATAGACCTGAAAAAATAGAGTCAGCTCATTATACACATAGTAAAGTGTACGATTATAGAGAAATGAGGAGTTTGTAAGTGTTGCTTATAGGAATTATTATTATTATTATTATTATTATTATTATTATTATTAATACTATTGTTTTATTTATTTAAAGGTATTTAATTGTTTTTTTGTTTTGTAAAAGTCAGTTTTTTATTTGGTAAAAGACAAACTAAAGTTAAGTAGAAGTGTAATACTTGAAGCTGCAATAGCACTTTGTTTCTCCCTGCCAGTCGTGACAATGCATGTTGTAAGAATCACCATAAAAATAACATAAATTGGGGACCAAAAGCTTGTTTTTCCTTCTCGAAGCCAGCACACGGATGTGCGTATAGTATATGCAGGTTAGAACAGCCAATTAAATTGCAGCTGTGTACATTAGTACAATAGATATAATTATCTGTGAATCTTATGGTAGGAGGATCTGAAGGCAATATCGGCATGTCATCTGGGCAGTGCATATCAGTATCACCTGGTAATGTTTTCTGAATGTTAGGTGTGAGTGACTGTTACCGTTAGTCCGTAATGTGGGATGCTTAAGTACTGTAACCAGGCAAGCCAGGCCATGACACTTTCCAGATTCACCAGGAGACCAGAGAAGATCTACAACAACCAGTTTCTTATCATTAGAAGTGATTTCTGTAAAAATATCTTAGTGGATAAAGACGCATATAAAAGATTTACTAAACATGTCAACTAAAAGCTAGAAGTAAACCATTGCAGTGTTGTAGTGTTTAGCACATCCACCTCACAGCAGGAAGGTCCCGGGTTCGGGTCTGGGTTACTGGATGTTTGTTTTAGGGCTTTGGCCCCATCAGGTAAAAACATACATTGCAGCAGAAACCATGGAAGTGGCCCAGTGCATCATGGGATGTGGAAAGGAGTATAAACAATTATACAACTACACCAACTGGCCTTTTGCTGGTTTCACATATCTGACTTACCATCATAAAGACAAACGCGATGGTTATGAAGAGGTTTGCGATTGCCACAACAGACTGACCAACAGAGATGGCCATGGTCATAGCTGTGGCAGTGTATGCCACAAGAATTACCGTGAACATGAATATGAAGACTGCTGACGGGGTGAACTTAAATCCTACACACACACACACACACACACACACACACACACACGCACACACAGTGCTGCTGTGAGAAGATGTGTATAAAATCAAAATCCAATATTACACACAAGCTCTATTTCTTACCAATCATAAAGTAGACAATACAGATGAAGACTACAGGAGGAATCGTGCGCAGAGTGATTATGTCAGACAAGACATTAGACAGGAAGTATACATCCATTCGGTAGTAGCCACTGGTGTATTCATGTCTGGAAGAAGGAATGAAAAAATGGCCGGATTGCATATTATTAAAATGATAATTGAAACATACAAACACAGATACTGAAATGTGTATGTGAATATAACACGTACATGAAGAGCTTCCTCTCAGTGATGAAAAGCTCAGCAGCTGACAGGGTACTGAAACACTGATTGGTCGTAATGAAGAACAGAGCTCCAAACCTAAAAGCGAGACCTTACATGGTGAATCTGATTACTGGTTTATGCATATACTGTATTTTGGTTATGTAGTAACACAATACAAATGAGAGAGGCACTCATAGAGTGCAAGTATCTCCACCAGACGCAAATGGATCATTATAACTTTGCATATTTATAAAGAAATGTCTCCCCCTAGTGCGCATTGGATGAACATTTTGCCCCATGCTAAAGATAGGCAATTTTGGGGATTTCGAGAATTTTTTTAAACAAGATTCCATGCAAGGAACACCTCCAAAATTTAGGAGGTTCTTCCTAGACCCAGGTCTCATCTTTCCACCACATTTCATGAAAATTAGATCAATAGTTTTTGCTCATTCCTGCTAACAAAAAAATAAAAAAAAATGCTTGTTAAAAGATTTTAATACATTTCTGGATCTGGATTGCGATCTGGATCTGTTCCAAAATGTTCCATGTTCTTAACAGGCCAATACTTCATCCCTCCACCAATGTTGGTGAAAATAGGTTCAGTGGTCTTTGGTAATCTAGCTAGGAGATAAGCAAACAAATAAAAAGAGAAGGCAACGGTAAAAATATGTAAAACTCAAGGAGCTGGAGTCTCCAAAACATCCGTCATCACTGTCATGACCATCAGTGAACAATGATAAGTTGAATGAGTCATAGCCTAGTGGGTCTCTTTTTGTTTGAATTGAGCAAAGTTCCCACAAAAGTAGTCCAGTGATTGGTCCAAATGCAGGAGCATCAATTTCAGCCTCTTATCAATTTGCAGCAGAAACATGTTTACCCAAGTAGAGAACAAGAAACATCATGGATTGAAATGCCAAGAATTGACTCTACTTCCATTCCTGTAATACAAACCCTCCTAATGAGGAAAGCCCTGCCAGCAGCACATAGTGCTCAAATGACTGCTGGCTCAAGTAGATCACTGTTGATTCTGCTCCAGCACACTGGAAGAAAGGGACCGTCTGCAGCCAGAAACAGAGACTCCAATTGATGCCCGTGACTAGACCCAGCCCACTACAAAAAACTCACGGAACTGGCGATGACCTTGAGAGGCTCTACAGCATGAAGGATGCCAGTGATGCATGTATCATTGATTGTTAATTTCTGGAGTAAATTTACTGTAGTTGATAAGGTGGGAGTGCACATGGTATTGGCTGATGGGATTCCTGAGCAGAATTATTATCATACACATAAAGTCTGAATTAGTAGTCTTCATACTACAGGTAAAAAGTGTATATACGGTAATGAGAGGCACAGTGGCATATTGGTTATCACTTCTGCCTTGCATCAAAAAGATCCTGAGTTTGTCCCATGTTTACATAAACAATATTTTTAGTTAACTAAATATGTGATTCGCTATAAGGCCCACCAAAAGACACGTGCCAGAGTCCTTTACTGTATATTGAAGAGGTCTGACCGATGCATGGGTGGGGTTACGTGAGGCACTACGTATGTGCAAAACGTGATTTCTGCAGGGCCTTGGGACCTCTGTGTAGGTAGAGTACTTCGGTCTGGGAAGTGCATGCTGCAGTTCATTAAGGCATGGTTTGATGTGTTCAGTTATAGGGCAATGTCAAGTTGACTGAGGACCTGTAGGAGGTCTGTGCCCCTTCTTTAGACTATTTTCTCATTTTCTCTGTACAATATTTAGTCCGTAGATTCTCTTTAGGCTTGCAGTGTACACTCCAAGACCTTCATCACCTGAAATCCCTCTTGCGCCAGTATTGTCTGTGAAGTGATTATGGGTGTGAAGTGATTATGGGCGTCAGCATGACCTCACTTACCTGTTCTGTATTCCGCTCTGGTTGTCTTTCACTCCAAAGAAAATGGCACCAACAGTGAGTGCTAAGAAGATGGTCACTGCCAACTGTAGGGTGTGCATGGGTTCAATGTCAAACCTCACAATCCAAATACAAGGAACATCAGAAGCAGCAATCATGGTAGAAAGTGTGTTTATAGTAGATTTTTATGTGAAAAAGGGGTGAAATACTGCATGCAGTTAAACTGATGAGCTTGCAGTGTGAGAAGAATAAACCATGCACACTGGGAGTAACATGTAAAACGACAGTGTGGGAATAAAGCTGAGAAACCTTCTGAGTTTGGAGCGGTAACCTACCGAATAAGTATAGGTGCTGACAGGTTACTAGGTGGCACAAATACATTCCCACGGCGACAGGCTAAGCTTATTGAGCAAATAAGACCACAGAGGCATTCTTCTTTGTATGTGGAAGCCACACAGTCAGGTGATTAGTGGGCCAACTCTTTGAAGCTTTACTCCAGCTATTCTTCCTTCCTCCGGTACATATTCTATAATGTCAGGCAAGAATGAGCTTAACTGAGCTTAACTGACCCCGTAGGTTGAAGTATTAGCCTCAGTTAATATTAGCTGGGACTGCTTAAGTGTTAGTAATTCTTAGAGTGTGGTTCCTGTGGTATTTGGCAGCTAATGAGCAGGTAGTGGCACTATAAGGAGTAAAATAATGGGTTTAAGATGCTGGGAATATGTTTGATAAGGATATTTAATAAATGTCTCCTTTTTATGTTCAGGATACAGTTCCCATGTTTGGACCACAAAATAGACTAACCTGTTGCTTAGAATCAGTACTACAGGACATGAAAGAATTAGTACTAAAAGTAATTAAAATAATGAAAGAATCAGTACTGCTGGACGTGCATTGGTTAATGTATGGAAGCCCACCTCAGCAGGTGCCACTTCAACCAAATAATCATCACAGTCAGATAATTCTGTTCTACTTTCAGTGGTTACAGTATTTTTAATGCTATGGCTGATCGTACTCGGGCTCGGGTGTTTCTGTGTGGAGTTCGCTTGCTCTCCCCGTGCTTATGTGGGTTTCCTCCCACAGTCCAAAGACACGCACATTATGGTAATTGGCTCTTCCAAATTGAGTGTAAATGGTGTTTGCGGGCTGTTTTCATGGTGTGCCTCGCTTTCGTCCAGTGTCAGCTGAGAAAAGCACCAGCCTCTATGTGACCCCAGTATAATTAAAAGGTTTGGCAAATGAGTGAGTGAGAAAGAGAGTGGCTGATTGCTGTATGTCAAAGAATACTAAGCACACATGTGTTATTTGCAGAATAGGAATGGCAAGCCCAGAAAACTTCTGTATGTATATGTCCAGACGGAATTTTTGTATATGTAAATATTGATGCAGCTTTTGAACTTAAGTTGGGAACTCTGAATATGTTCCAAGTATCTAAACATCATCAACATTCTTTTAGCAAGTAGCCGCAATATGTCCAAACCTGTGCAATGGAGGTCTGAGGGTTGAGCATGAGATTCCGGAAAGTTCTCTTCATGACCCACTTCAGCTGGTGAAAGAAACCGCAGTTGTAGGTGATGGAGCGGGACTTGGGTTTGGTGCTGTACTCTTTGCCCCTCGTGATGCGCTCCAGTTCATGCTTGGTTTCCTGAGCATAGCTGCTTTTCCTGTATTCCTCAACCAGATGCTCTTCAATACTCTGCCTTGTCTCTCTGGACTCTTCAAACTCTATATCTGCATCACAGGATTCATGGAGGACTGTGAGAAAACATGTTTGCTACTCAGTGCATCAGGAACCAAGTGTGACTCGATAAGAGGGTCATGTTCATTCAAAATATTTACACATGAAGTGAGAAATCAAGATGCAAAAAGCTTTAAAAGCCAGTTCTCTTCAGGAAAATTAGACAGGGCATTCTGTAAAGTTGCTAGTAGTCACCACAGTAGTCATGTGTTACACAAAGAAGGAAGGATGCAGAAGTGATTTCATAAGAGATTGAGAACAATATGTGGAATGAATATAATAAAAATAAATAGATTCTAACAAAAAGAAGCCTTTAGTCATGGCATAACATCCTAAGAATTTACATAGTCACAAAATATTTGTATTTCTATCAAACTATCAGATTAAAGTAAGCTATGGTTGGTATTTTTAAATATTACTAATATCAGTGATTGGTCACTGAGAAATATGGTCGTCAGTGATTGGCTGTTGGGAACTATGATGATTAGAGATTAGTTAGTGGGAATAATGGTGATCAGTGATTGGTTGTTGGGAAATATGATTATCAGAGATTGGTTGGTGAGAATAATGCTGGTCAGTAATTGGTTGTTGGGAACAATGGTGATCAGTGATTGGTTGTTGGGAACCATGTTGATCAGTGATTGGTTGTTGGGAACCATGTTGATCAGTGATTGGTCATTGGGAACAATGATGGTCAGAGTTTGATTGTTGGGGACCATGATGATCAGTGATTGGCAATTGGGAACATTCATTCAATCATTTTCTGAACCGCTTAATCCTAATTAGGGAGGTTGAAGCCCATCTCAGCCGACTCTGGGTGAGGGTGGAGTACACCCTGGACATCTGCCAGGCCATCGCAGGGCAGAAACACGCTTGGCGAAAATCAGCAATGGTTCTTTTACATGCCTCTCACCATAGACAGTAAGAGACATGGCTGGCCTTTAACAACCCAGTTAGCTGCACTGGGGAGACAGCAGTGACAACCTGGTGATAGTCGTGCTTGAACCTCCTACATTGAGTATGATGTTTAGAGATAGGTCAATGGGAACAATGGTGACACCACTATACCATCATGCCACCCCTATACATCAACAGCACTAAAGTATTGATTACTCTAAAAATTCTTACCATTAAGCCCAAACTCCAAACTCCCACCACTATCAAACTATCAAATATTTCAAAAGCTTGACATATATTTGAAAACAGTGAGAGCTACATGAAGCTTACGTAACTCTGGCCTTCCCAAGGATTCCACAAGCTGACATTAAGCCAATAAAGAATGGGACACTGAAAGTGGTGGGAGACCACGGGCAAATCTGGCTATGATTTAAAATATCATGGAGTTCTCGTGTGATTCCAACTTATATACATATGCAGTGTTTTGCCCCTGTGCCCATAAACAGGTGGAGAAAAGCATCTGTGAAATGGAAATGAATACCTTCGGCACTCTGCAGCCTGACCATAGTCGCAGTCATGGAGTCTCCATTAATGACATCCAGGAAGAAATCTGCTGGGTTGTTATGGGCTTCACATATGTAACCTGGAACAGCATATCAAAAGTAAACATCATACATTTGGAAGAATCCATGTGTGCTGCATGCAAAAGTGTCATTTATTTTTAAATCATTTATTTGAAAAAAGTGCAAACAGACTTTATACTGGGTGGAAAATGTCAGTGATGCCTATTTTAAAGGTGCAATATCCTTTTTTATACATTATAAATTTGACAAATACTGTAGGGGAGGGCACAATGGTGTAGTGGTTAGTATGTCCGCATCAGCATTTCTGTGTGGAGTTTGTATGTCTCCCCGTTCATGCATGGGTTTCATTTGGGTACTCTGGTTTCTTCACACAGTCCAATCACATGCACATTAGGCTTATTGACTGTTCCAAATTGCCCCTAGGTGTGATTGTAAGTGTGAATGGTTGTGTGTATGGTGGATCGGTTTGGAGAGCTGTGCAAGGTGTGCCCCGCCTTCGCACAGTGTTGGCTGCAGGTAGGGGGAGGGGGGTGGGTGCCAGCCTTGCCGCGACCTCAGTAGGATTAAGCAAGTGTGAATTTGTCAAACATGATGAAAATAATGGTTTAAGATATAAACTCTCCTTACAGTGCCCATTTCAGTTTATTAAAGCTTGCAGGTTTCAGAACTGTAGATATTGACAAGCTTTTAAAACAGTTGCTACATGCAGTAGTTATAATATTGCATTCCTTGCTAATGTTAATTGTACAACTCCTATATTATTTCATTTACTCCAGTGTGTGATTTGCGTTAGTGTTTATTTCTGAGTGTACCAATGTTGGCAAAGTATTCCAGTGCATTGTGGGCCGGTCCATGGTAGACTTGTTTGCCGTTGACCAGCAGTGTAAGGTTGTCAAAGAGCTGGTAGATGGAGTAGCGTGGCTGATGGATGGACATGATTATGGTACGTCCATTATTTGCCATTCTAAACAAAAGAAAACATAACATTTATTCCTATCATGCCTCCTGAAATCACATCCTTCTGATTGAGTTATAATAGTCTTAGCATGATTGTAATAGCTTAATTTATATGTTATTTGTCAAGTCCTTTAGGCTTTCCAATATTTTAGAAAAAATAAAGTTTCTGACTGCGATGGCCTGGCGAGCTGTCCAGGGTGTTCCTCGCCCTTGCCCAGAGTCGGCTGAGATGGGTGCCAGCCTCTCCGCGACCCTAATTAGGAATAAGCGGTTCAGGAAATGAATAAATGAATGAATAAAGTTTCTGATATCCGACCACAAAAATATAAACCCACTGAAGTCTTAATTTCTGGACATCCCACCCCCCCCCCACCCCCCCCCCCCCGAGTCAATAAGTCAACCATGATACCAGACCATGACGTGTCCCAGTGTTCTGGGATGTCCTATGTCCTATGTAAGAATGTTGGCTAAGATGGGTACCAGCCTCCCCATGTCCCTATTAGAATTAAGTGCTTTGTCAAATGAATGGAAGACAGAATTTAGAATTCAGTAACAATGAATCACAAAACAGTGAATGTAGGATGAGATCTTCTCAGTAAGGAGAAGCAGACCGTTTCAGCAACAGTAGAACAGAGTTGGCGGTGCTGGCATCCAGGCCTGTAGTGGGTTCATCCAAGAACAGTACAGAGGGGTCAATGATCATCTCCATGCCAATGCTGGTCCTCTTTCTTTCACCTCCAGAGATGCCACGAATCAGCTGAGTGCCCACCTGAACAATCACAATGCATGTTGGGTACATTCATTCATACCTTCATTAATTCTTTTTCTGAAGTATTTTATCCTTTATCAGGGTTGCTGGGAGGCTGGAGCCTATCTCAGCCGACTCTGGGTGAAGGCGGGGTACACCCTGAACAGCTTACCAGATCATTGCATGGCAACACACACAAAGAAATTGTTAGCATGACAAATTGTGCTTGCCCTAAAGTGTAGATTAAAAACTATCGGATGCACTTACATACTATCTGTACAGTTCTGTTGATTGGTTAGATGTACAGTGAAGGTGTGTGTGTTTGCATGTGTGTGAGCACCATTTTGTCCGCCACTTTACTGAGACCTAGCTCTGAAATGAGACGATTCACTCTGGCCTCCTTTTCTCTCTGCTGTACAGAGGATGACAGACGAAGTGCAGCTGAGAAGCGCAGGTTCTCCCGCACGGTCAGAGTACCCATCACCACATCATCCTATCCACACAAACACCAAAGGTTAATTAAAGTAAAAGTGAAATTGCTAAATATTTGCTTAAGTGAAAATGTCTGGTATTTCTCATAATAGCACAGCACTGCGGAATTCCCAAATCTGATCGATTGTAGAAGCAGTCATGCAAATCTGACAGTAGTGTAATGTAATAAATAGGTCCTATATGGGAACTGGTTTAATTATCCATGTGCTTGTCTTACTAAAACCATATATGCTTTCCTATTAGTGTTCAGTAGGATCAGGTGGAGGCTGGAGCCCATCTCAGCAGCATTTGGCAAAGGCTTGGTAAAGCTCGTCAGACCATCACAGGGCCATCACACACACACACACACACACACACACACACACACACACACACAGGCAACTATTCACATTCACACCTGGGGGAATTTTGCATAACATAAGCATAATGTGCATGTCTTTGGACTGCGGGAGGAAACCGGGGTACCCGGAGCAAACCAACGCAAGCATGGGGATAATACGCAAACTCCACACAGAAAGGCCCTCGGTGAGCCTAGGACTTGAACCCAGGAGCTTCTTGCTGTGATGCAGACATGCTAATCACCACTGCTTTCAAAGCTATTGGCCTTCTCTTTTTATTTGTTCTCCATTTCCTCCCCTAATTTGCTCATATTCAATTCGCACCCTTCAAGTATTGCCTTCCATATCCCATGCCTTCCACCCACCTCTTTATGACCTGCTGCACATGAATATTTGGGGGTGGTCTAACACTATCAGAGGGAAAGTGCTATGATGTATAGATGCCCATGATTGTCTGGTGATCGCATTGAGTGACAAGGAAGTGAATGTATGTCATCTTTCAATTAGCACCCATGGACTCTCGGTCATGGATGGCTGCGTGTTGAGTGATATATGAATAAGTGATATAAGAATTACTTAATTTTTTTAAGTTTTATTGGAGTTTCAGCTTTGTCAGGTAAGGCAAGTGGGAAAACTAACTGACTTTAATCTTGAAATAGGGCCACAACTCTGAACACAGACATTTATTACTTCAACCAAGAAAACCACAATCAGTCGCATGGAGCCATGTCGTAACGTACACATGTGTCTACGAAAGAATGTTAATATCTTTTTTCAAATATATTTTATGTTTGTAAATATTAGATAGTAAACATACTGTGTAAATACAATCAATACCTCTGTACACAAGAGGGGTATATTCTGGCCTGGAGGGGTATAGTCTGGCCTAGGCTATTTTACACCCTGGGTATAGTTTGGCCTAGGACAGTTTAACCCCCGGGGTATACTCTGGCCTGGGCCAAATCTGGGCGGGGGTTAATTTTGCCTGTTAGACCTGTGATTTTAATACACCAAAACTCTGTTATAACCCCCATAAGTCACACACACACACACACACACACACACACACACACACACACACACACACACACACACACACACACACACACA
>JBCNYG010106424.1:0-12751 GCA_039654305.1 Porochilus rendahli | reverse complement strand
GGAATAAACAACCTGTGCCTTTGCTCATCTGCTGTGTGGAGGATTCAATTTTATTCAGTTTATTTGGATTATTATTGACTATGGTGCTATTGAAACAGTAAAAGAAGGGACCTAAAACATCCACCCTGCGTATGTCCACTCAGGAAGGGTCTGAGTTCCGACACTCATAAATGATCCAGCACACACACACGCATGCACACGCACGCACACGCAGGCACACACACGCACACACATTCACAACTATGTAAAAGAAAACTGGAGACGTACATTTTATGCTTTCAATTTTTTCCTTTAAACATGACAGCAAACACTTAAAAATGTTATGCACTCTCCATGGAAAAAAATTGAAGTGGATTATCTCTCTCATTTATCTTGAAACCAAATTATTAAGTATTGAAGATCTCTACCTGTACATGTCTGTCATTTCTGTGCTGCATCTGTTTATACATCCTTCCATACCATTAAGACGCAAAAAGCAGTATGTGTAAGGTCTGTATGAATACAGTCAACATTTCCAGGAGAACCGTGGCTGGTTCTGTAAGATACCCGGTAGATACTGTACTTGTAACTGTACCTGATGTAATGATATTTTTAAAGCAAATATTCATCACACCTAATATTGCAATAGTTTCATTTATTACTGTTTACTGTGTTTTATAGAATTTTTATGTAGAGATTGTTAAATTAATGTAATCATTTATATGTAAATATAAGGCATCTTTGTTCTATACCCTTCCTTTGCATATGTCTAAGGCTCTTGCACAGTATTGTATATGGTCAAGAAGGAAAGAGCTTTCAGAGTTTAAAATATATACTTACTCTATTTATTTCAATTGCTGGCAAGTCAATGACAAAATTAAACTGCTTCATGTAAAATGTGAGTATAATGTGTTTATTTTCTTCATATTCAGCCAAAACAATGTTCAAGTAAAAATAGAGATAGGAAGCATGATTACATATAAATATAAGCACTTCAAACTGCCTTATTTAGAGCCATAATTTAATCCGTAATTGTCATTATGTCATGCTGTGATCTGAACTTTAAGTTGAATATCCATTAAGATGGTTTCAAATGTACTACAGGACAGAGTCAATTTTATTTATTAAATGATCGATAGTATTTGTAAGAAGGTATAATAAGTCATTATAATAATTGTTTGAAACATGGCATTAATAAACCTACAAAATATTATTGTAATTCTGTCCATAGTATTAAGTACATTGATCAGAGAATTTGTACAGAAAGAAAAAGTATCTAATTAAATGTTCATGGAAAAAAGTAAATCATTCATTGTACTTTTAGAAAAAGTTTAAAGGCGTATCTATTTCTTCGTCTCCCAGGTATTGTTGAAGAAAATCTTGCACTTTTGGATTGAAAAGGTTTGTATGGAAGTCTCTGGTCTCTTTAGCGTCCCCACCATCTTCCCCACATATGTCCTTCAAACCCCAGCTGATGACTCCAACCTGCGAATGAGTAATGTCAAAACTTTTTTCTGAGATTCTGAAACAATTCATAGGCTGACGTATTCAGGTTTGACTTAATCAAAGATTTTCCTTCTTGCTATTTTGCTGTTCTTCATCACCTGCATGTTGATATTTAAACAGAGAGCTAGAGCAATCATAAATCCGAAGAGGTGAGATTTAACTCTGACCTGGATCAAACGATTTCGTTCCAAAACTGTAGGACCACCAGAGTCTCCTGTTGAAAAAATGGCATTTTTTAATGTAAAGATTTTAATGTAAAGATCATTATTCAGTGTATAATAAAAAAATGACCTTTGCAAGTAATATCATCGATATAATTTGCCGTAGGTCCACCAGTGCATAAAAAGTTATCTGTAATCATCTCGTTTGCAACTTCAGCTGTGACGTTTAATAATTTTCCAGCCTGTTGAATACAGTCTTCTTTCTTAAGAAATGAGGAACAACAACATGACATTAGCAACTTTGGGTGATGAAAGTATATATCGCCCATAGAGTCGGCGAAGATGGGAGTCAGCCTCCTTGCATCCCTAATTAGTATTACGCGGTTCAGAGAGTGAATGATTGATAACGGCCTGAAAAATTGCCTGAATATAAATCTATATAGAAAATTCCACTGCCAAACATCTTTCATTTAAAAAAAAATTTCTTAGAGATAAAGCACAACATATTACAGTACATCATTGTGAAATTCAGATACACAGTGCAAGAAATTTATTTACCTGTTGGCCCTGCCTGATGTAAACAAATTTTTTGGGCTTTTTGTTGTTTTCAACATTATGTGTTATGAAATGTGCGTTCACAAGTTCACTGTTTAACAGCACTTCCCCTGTAAGAAAACAAATGGAAAACTAAAATTAACCTACAATCACAGAAAGTGATATCACTGACAGCATTTCCTCTTTACATGTCCATGTATATGCTTCACAATACATTGTTATATAGACCATGATTATTTATAGAATATCTGCCTGCCGTATGCTTATGACAAACAGTATGCACATCAGCAGTAGTGTTTAACAAAAGAATAAAAGGTTTCTGACTCACTATGTTTTTCACATGTTGCTTCACTGGCAGAGAGTTGTAAAGCCCCATTTGTCTCTTTGGTGCAGGGAATACAAATTGTTCTAGGATACATAGAGAATAAAGAGTTATGATAAATGTAGTCTCTCATTCTTAAGAGTCTCATTTGATAAAGTGCACTCACTCACTCATTTTCTGACCCAATTAATCCTACTAGAGTACTATCTCAGCCGACACTGAGCGAAGGCAGGGCACTTAGGGGCAATTTGGAACAGCCTAATGTGCATGTTTTTGGACTGTGGGGAAACTGGAGTAACCCAAAGAAAACCCACACAAGTATGGGATGGACATGCAAACTCCACACTGAAACGTCTGAACCTGGGACTCAAACCCAGGACCTACTTGCTGCAAGGCAGACGTGCTAAACACTACGCCACCGTGCCCCCAATAAACTGCATACTATATTTTTTTCCCTTAAATTCTAATACTGCATCATAGACTGGCACATAATCCTCTTGTGTTATTTATAGCCAACTCTTACATTCCTGTATGTTATTTAAATAAAGCTGTGAATGTTTTTTTTTCACCTTTAAGGATTAAATTGGACAAAGTTGCTTTTATCCAATAAACTGATGAATTGGCGTAAATTCCTCACCTGAGATCAGTACTGACTTTCACACCTTGCTTTAATTGAATGAGGGCCACGTCATATTCATAATACTCTTTTATTCCCACCGCCGCCTTCTGTTTGGTATTGTAGTCAGGATGAAGTATGAACTTCTCCACATCTAATTTGGTTTCTTATCCGAAAAAAAAGACAGAAACGGTTATTGAACTTTACATCATTTTCATTATTCAACAAGTGTTCTTGAAAAATGTACCACAGCCTGAAAAAACAACCTTAAAATACTCTTGACATTTCCTTCTCTGTACCTACACTGATAGGCATTCTTGATCTGAAATACAGGGAACCTTAAATCTAATTTAATCTAATTTTGATGTAATTAGTAATTTTGCTTTAAATAAAACACAGTCTATGCTCTGAAGCCAGCGTCATCACACTTTCACTCTGGCTTTACAAAATTCCAGCCAGCAGTCTAGTACCATGAGGTCTACATCTAGGAGAGTACAACCACATGGAGGGGGCGGAGACTGAAGAATGGTATTTTTGAAACATAGCACATGTTTATCTAACAAGTTGCACACAATGTCTACCTTTTGTACGTATTATTTGTGACATATGTGACTGTGGGAGAAAACTGGAGTACCACGAGGAAAATCATATAAGCATGTAGAGAACATGCAAATTCCACACAGAAACACCCTCACTGAGCCTGGGACTTTTAACCCAGGACCTTCTTCCTGTGAGGCAGATAAACTGAACACTACGCCACATGGAAAGTTTTAATATTGTAAAGTCTGGTATCCATGTCCCAAAAGCCAGAGTCAGTAGCCGAGGATCGGTCGGGTAAAACCCACGCCTTTGGCTGCTACCTGGCTCACACTGCACCCAACCTCTACTGCACCTCCCACAGGTGGTGGGTCCATGGGAGGGCGGACCCATGTCTCCTCTTCAGGCTGAGCTCGGCCGAGCTTCATGGCAGAAGCCCGACCACCAGGTGCTTGCCTTTGAGCCTCTCCGCAGTCCTGGCTGCTGGGGGGAACCCCGGTAACCTGAATCTGGGCAAGACCAGACCCCTGAACAAGAATGAATGAATGAATGGAGTCTGCTATCCCTTGTATGTGCATTGTTAGGAGCCAAAACTTGATTTCTGAGAATTTAGGAATAGTGATAACAGTGTTAAAGTTTTCCCAGACCACCGTACACACGTGTGTCCTGCGGGTGCATTTGATACCTTTAGCATTCGATGCCACAAGCAGAATTCTCTCAGGACTATCATCAAACCTGAAGCAATGGGCAGCAGTTAGAATAAACCTGGGAGTGACCAATGATCCTATACAGTTTGCCGTACCATGTTCATGCTGTTCAGAGCAGAAAAGACATCAAATAAAGTGCAAACTATTTACACTAGTAGACATTTCTGAGAGTATCATCAGTAATTTGCTTCAGAAAATCTGAACATTGCAAGATGCCCTGATAGCGATCAAGAGAGTCAACCAGATCTTACAGTTATAGATATCTTTATCAGCCAGGGGTATGTGCGGCGCAAGGATGACCTTAACTCAGGGTCTGAGTAGTCTTTGTAGAGTCCACACAGTGATATACTCGTGCTCTCATCTAAGAATCAGATTCAGAATCAGAATACTGGTTCCCAGAGGAAATTGGGTGCACATAGTTGCTTCATACCAAGTAAAGACTAAGATAAAGATTAAAGTCTCAATGTAAGTATTAAAAATATATACAAATTAGAATTCATAGAATACATGGAGGGAATCAGACTAAGGAGGCAACACTGATAGGTACACACTGCAAATTAAACAGAATATAATGATTGGCATTCATATTTGCAATTATAGATGTAGAGCTAAAGGGCAACAAAACCATCATCAATAAATAAAATTAAAATAATTACCAATCATGTCATCTAAAGACTTTCCAACTTCATCGATGTTTGGGAGGACAAAAAAATACTTGTCGTTGTTATCTCTTTTAGTCACCCAATCACCAATTTTCTCTTTCTCGACATCTTCTCCCACACCAAATGCATAAAGATCTGTAACATAACCATGTGTGCATTACAATATGCATCTAAAATGTCAATTATATATATATATATATATACACACACACACACACACACACACAATACCGAGAGATGCAAGTAATACAGTTGAACAATTGAAACTGAATAAAAGAAAGGCATATTTTACGTATAAATGCAGAAATACATATTTTACCTGAGGAAAAAGATAGGACACCCTACCCCCTAACAGCTAGTGTTACCCCCTTTGGCCGAAATAACGGCAGTGAGACGCTTCTTGTAGCCATCAACCAGTCTCCGACATCTGTCTGAGGAAAGATTGCCCCACTCCTCAATGCAGACTCGTTTCAACTGTGAGATATTTGAGGGATTTCTTACATGTGCAGCCCGTTTCAAGTCACCCCACAGCATCTTAATGGGATTAAGATCTGGGCTCTGACCCGGCCATTCTAGGACCCTCCATTTCTCAGGATTAAGCCACTCCTTGGTGGGTTCACTGGTACGTTTTGTTGTCATGTTGCAGTTCGGCTTCAGCTTTAATTTTCTTACAGAGGGTCTCACATGTGGCTCAAGCACCCTCTGATACACAGTGGAATTCATGGTGGATTCTATGGCTGTAAGCTGTCCAGGTCCTGCTGCAGCAAAGCAGCTCCAAACCATGAGACTCTCACTTTCATGCTTCACAGTTGGTATGAAGTTCTTTTCCTGGAATGCTTTATTCGGTTTACACCAAAAACATCCTCCGTTCTGGTGTCCAAATAATTAAATTTTGGACTCATCTGTCCATGGAACATCTTTCTGGCAAACTTCAGTCTGGCCTTAATGTTTCTCTTAGAGAGCAAAGGTTGGATCCTTGCACACCTCCCATGCAAGTTAAACTGATGCAGTCTTATTCTGATTGAAGAAGCATGCACTATCACATTAATAGTAGCCAGAGCCTGCTGTAAATCCTGTAATGACAATTTAGGGTTTTTGGCGACCTCCTTTAGCATTTTGCTGTCTGCTCTTGGGTGAACTTGCTAGGACGACCAGACCATAAGACTGCACTTCTAATGCGATAAAGTATTGTGCATCATCCTTCTTCTTGAGTTCTCGTGTCAAAAAAAATAGAAAAATAGAAGCAGAAAGAAACTCAGAAGTTCCGAAAGAAAAAACACACACATACTGTCAAACACTTTCATCCCAAACATTGTTTCTTTTCCTAAAATGAATCTAGAAAGAATGGAAGAGCCGGCCACTTAGCACTGATGGTTAGCATGGAATCAGGACTGCTTTCGTTTTTTTATAGTTATGTAGCTAATAATGGTGTATGCAGTAATATTTTAGTAGTAGATTAGTCAGTCGGAATGTATGATTTCTCATATCCAGTGGGTCTGGATAGAATAAATGTAATAAATATATCTGTCGCCATGTACATATCTTCATTGTTGGTATAAATTGATCTTAAAAAAACATTTTTATTTTTTATTTTTTTACTTGCCGAGGTATTTTTCCCGGTTCATATTGTTCTCGGATACAGTTTCCTTGATTCTCTCAACAATAGGTGTAGGGTTTCCTCCCATGTTGGCAATACCTGTAGACATAAAGAATTCATAGAATCCAATCAATCAAAATAAGAATAAAAATTTAAAAGGAGAAGAACATTCATGTGAATTTTAAGACTGGATCAACATGGAATTTTCTTACAAAGAGGGGATTAATACCATCAGTGAACATGATTACGACGTGCTGTGTCAGATCAAAAGCTGTCCTATTATGCACCTTCTCGAAACTGATGCTGCTTAGTATGCGTTCATAAGCTTTACGTATATTCGTTCCGGTTTTCTGTCCTTTATCTGGAAATTTTAAATAAACAACATATTAAACCAGGATGACACAATAACATCATTCTAAAAGGTGTTTTTTTTTTGCTGGTAATAAATATCAATGGATCTTTTTCTCATGGATCATTTTATCTTTTCCACTGTAAACAGATATTAGTGTGTTAATTTTAAAATAGTATTAACCAGCGAACAATTGGTAATACAAATTAAAAGTCATCCAAATAATGTATACAGCAAACAGACAGCAGTTAAGGGCCAACTTAAAAGGTAATAGATCATCGACTTTACAAGAAGAAACCATGAACTGTTGACATATAGTTTAAGATTTTGTTTAAACGCTGGTGTATGACACAGATCACAACATTTAACACAGATTACAAAAAAATATGTCTTCAGGTAAAAACTTACCGTCATATTTATAATCGTCTAGCATTTTCAGCACATCCTTTAACTTTGTTTCCTTACCCCGCTTGTAATCAGTAATCTTAACAATTGGTGTTACATCTGTAGCAAATATGATGATTTCATAATTTGGAGAGACCTCATAATAGCTTATCTGTGAAAAAAAACAACAACTTTTCATTCATCCATTTCTAAGCCGCTTAATCCCAATTAGGGTCGCGGGGAGGCCGGAGACCGTCTCAGCCTGGGTGAAGGCGGCGTACACACTGAACAGCTCACCAGACTATTGCAGGGCCAGCACACATACAACCATTCACACCCTCACACCTAGGGGCAATTTAGAACCCCCAATCAGCCTACTGTGCATGTTTTTGGACTGCAGGAGGAAACAGGAGTACCAGGAGGGAACCCACACAAGCACAATGAGAACATGCAAACTCCACACAAAGCCCGGGAATTGAATCCAGGACTTCCTTACTGTGAAGCAAACGCACTAACCACTGCGCCACTCTGCCGATGGTGTAACTATTCCAACCTTGAATAGTGCCATAGGAAATAAGAGTCAGCCATAGGGTATAAAATGTGAAAATGAAAAGATTTTTTAAACGAAAGTTTTTAAAAAGAAGTTTTAAAACATGAAATCACAAACACAGTGTTGATACATAAAACAAAATGCTCACATTACATTTTTTTTTGTGTAATATACCTTATCTAGGAGCTTCTTAATGACATTCTTTGCTTTATTAAAATCATCCTCATTTATGCTGTCAGATGCGTCCAGGGCAATATAGATATCAAGAAGCCCCCGCCCGGTCCAAACGTATTCTCTTTCCAGCTTGACCTAAAATATTTGAAAGAGAACTGCTGTTATTTATGAAAATGGAAAGAAGATTGGGATTTGGGTCCTACTCTACCTGATTCCTCAAGCAAGATTATAGTAGTCTTTAGAGAACTGCTGAAATGCTCTGCTACTTCTTGTGCCGTGTCAAACGTGAACTCAGCTACAGTGGGGATGTCCAAATAGCATCAAGCTCACATCAGGCAAAACTGTAATTTATTATAGTAGAATGCTCTCTGGTGTTTGTGGAATTATGAAGAATCTCACCGTAGCACTCCGGCTCTTGCCCTGACCAGGTGCCACTATCCTGACACACACGCTCTTTGGAACCTAAAAGTTTCAAATTTTTATCACAAGTGTAGGTCACTTTGTCATCGATATTGAATATGTGTCCACTTCTGCTGGTCCCAGGTGGAATTCCAGGGTCTGGACAGTGATCAACTGTAGGTTGGGTATTTATTATTACAAGATCTGGCTGGTGTTTTCATAATGACATTAAAATGAATTAATTAACTAATATTAATTGAGGTGAAGCTGATTACTTACTGTTACGACTGCAAATTGGTGTGCCACCACTCCACTTCCCATTGACCTGGCACACACGGGTAGAAGATCCTCGAAATGTGTAATCAGAATTACACTTATACGTGGTTTTGTCATTCGCATAGTACAACGGTTTAAACGGAGACACGACTCCATTCTCCAGAACATTTGGATTAGGACACGTGACCTCTGAAAGAGTAAGAGAGATGCTAACACAATCCAGCTGTGTGTAAAGGTGAAGGTGAGCGGTTGCAGAATTGTTTGTTTCTTACTCTTGCACTGCGGAGGTTTTGTGGTGGGTTCGGGATCCCATCGGCCTCTGTCACATTCACGCTTTTTTATAGGAAATGGATAAAACCCCTCTGGGCAGCTGTATCTCAGTATACTCCCCTCATTATAGGACTTGGAAAGGGTGTAAGTACCATTAGTTATATTCAGATTATTGTCAGGACACTGAGACGGTGCACCTACACAGGAACAGACAACTGGCTCGGATGAGATGGCGATGGGAAGATACTCAGAAACAAATTTGATTAGTTGTTCTAGATTTAAAATCCAGTTGTTTGAAAAAATGTAAAAATGTTAAAAGGTATCCAGGAGGGCAGTATTTATAACCCATTTTACTTTATTGTACTATTTTAACATTATGCTTAGGAGTTAAGCATTGACTTTGCTCCAATTAGAAGAATGAAGTCAGTTTTTGACCTCCTTTTGTTTTTCATCTGGAATACAAAGGATCAATATTTTAAACTGCAGTAAACTTTGAAAAAAAACTAAACAACTGAAATTAATTTTTGATTGCAATTTCCTAGTAACTGTTAAATTGTATCTTGATCTCACTTTATACATTTTTAATGCTTAGCTCCTTAGGTGTAAACATTTCAAAGTTATTCTCATTTTAAAATTATAATTTGAATATGTATCTCTTTAAGTTTAAAAGTAAAATAAACATAAAAAAATATTCAGACTGTAAAGAGAAAGTCAGCGATCTTACCGTTTAGAAAGGGACACTGGCTTAAAGTCACCAAAAAGAATAAATTCCAAAAAACCACAGACTGCATGCTGCCTTTTAACCCTAACGTCAATGAAATGAAAAATAAAGAACTCACAGTTAGAGCATGTTTATAAAGTGGGGGCAGGACGAGTAGCAATACCTTATGGTCACTGTTTAACCTCAAGTCAAATAAAGACGTTTATTGAGCAACATTGCATAAAGATTTTCAGTATTTTTTCATGTCAAGGGCAAAAACAAAACCTAAAAATTAAAGCATATAACTAAATAAATGAAAAATACGAGTTCTTCTTATCACAGGTGGAAAATGCTTGAACATTTTAACCTAGTTTCTATACGTAAATAAGTGTATTTAAAAAAAGTTAATAAATAATAATTTTGGGTTTCTATTTTCATTGAAAAATTAAAAAAATTGGTTTTTGCTTTGCCTCTTTACCTCTTTTGTTTGCTGATATTTTTTCTGATATTTGTGCTGCTCATTTTGGCGACAGTAGGAGAAAATGAAAAATGCTTGTTGATGCTTCCTAACCTGACCTTACCAGCAACTTGCATACTTTCATCCAACAAGTTCCACTTCTTTCAAACTTTATACCTCAATCACACCTCAACTGCTTCATTACAAAAGCACTGCGGTGAGGTACAGAGAAACAAATCTACAGTAATTTTGGCAATGTCCAAATACATCGTCTTCCGTAGATCACCATGGATTATATCTGGGATTTTAGCTACTGTTTAAATACTAAACAAAAAATAATAAATGCTGATTTAACATTTTGCTTGTTTTTCTGATTTTCCTTTTTGCAATGTGGGTGTGGGTCTTGTGAATATTTGTTTAGAAAGTCTTTGCTAAAAACATGCTGACACAACATGCAACTGAAAAATGCCACAAAAAATGGTTTAAAAGTGTAAAGGAACTTCCCATTCATTCATTCATTCATTCATTCATTCACCAAATCACTTAATTTTACTACAGACTCCTGGGGAGGCTGGAGCCCTATCTCATCCAACTCTGGCTGAAGACAGGGTGCACCCTGAACAGCTCGCCAGTCCATCACAGGGCCTTCGTAGGTAGATTATGATTGTAATAGGTCATTTCATGATGTAAGACTACCACCATTATAGTTTCATTTCTGTGAAGACTCACTGAGCTACTAAGTGAACTCTTGCGAAAAATAAACACAGAAAAAAAGTCCACACACACACACACACACACACACAAACCTCATCCTATTTCCCATAATCCACACAGTCCTGTGCCAATTGTTGATAAAGTGTTCTGGTAAGTTTGTTGTGCAGACTGAAGTACAAAGTTCAGAAAACTTTGGGGTTGGAATTACTTCCCACTATTAAGAGGATTACACAACAGCTGCACAGTCAACCAAAATGTAACTAACTGACATACATAGTGCATTTGAGTCCTCGGAAAGCAAAGGGTCTCATACTGTATTTTTAGTGGTCTCATATTTTTTCTGTATACTGTTCTATAAACATAAACTTTATTGCTTGTAGAGCCTTGATTTCAGCGTGTATTCACCATGGTAAGCGGCACCACAACATTAATTTCCATCCTGATTTTAGTTCATTTTTAATTTATGTCTTGAATTGATGGCGGAAAAATAATATCACTCCTAGTTAATGTGTGAAAATGATCCTTCATGCGCCATCACTCACTATTGTACCAATTTTCCATGCACACCATCGGGGGGAAAAGGCCACTGATGTGATAATATCCTGCTCATTCAGTACAGTCATCAGCTGACTTCATATCATTGCCAAATTATGTTGCTGAGCCTCGACCTGACCAACTGGAGCGACAATGCCGTGGAGATTACAAGATTGCCCTTTATATGCAATTTTCAGCTTTGTGGAACATTTTGAGACTGAGGAGACGATCCATTATGTAGCCATCTGAATGTAAACTCTGCCAGTCATAATCTGACTATGATGATGAGGCTGCTGCTACTGATGACGATAATGCTGATAATGCTGCTGCTGCTGCTGATAATAATGATGATGCTGCTGATGCTGATGATTACAATGATGCTGATGATGCCAATGAAGATGATGATGAATGTGAATAAATATTTTGAAAGTAGGTGGTCACATTGTTTCAAGATGTGATCCATTAGTGAGATGCCCTGTTACATTCAGAGCCTTTAGTCATGTATGGCACAGACAATTTAGAAAGTAGACCTTACAAGTTGAGTGCCAGCAAATAGTATACATACACGCAGTGCCAACCTGTACTTGTTTTTTTGGGGGGGGGTTTACAGAATTTTCATGCTTTCAAAGAAAATCTTGACCCATTTCTTGCATGAAGGCAGTTCTAAGCAATTTAAGAATCACAAAAAAAAAAACTATAGGAATACATTTTACTTATATAGAAATTCTAAAATTGAATTTAAACATATGCTGGGTCTAAGATTTTAATGAAGTAGTACAGTGTTAAAAAGTTATATTGTTTGGATTATTTATGACATTTGTTTAAAAATATACTTGACTGGCATTTTGATATGGGTGATAAGTGGAATTTGGTTTCCGATAAAATACATTGAAAAGAAACCCAATTTGAATAATGTGTTTTAAAATCATAGTTACTAGGTTTGGGGCAATTTTTTAAGTAATTAGTTTGTTCTACTAATTATGGTAAATAAGGTATATTTACAGTTAACGTAATCTTAATTTATAATGTAATTAAAATAATTATAATAGCTCAGATTTATCAATGTGATAATGTGTAATTTTGTAACTTTTATGTTAATATTCAGTGTTTCAAAGAATAACATTTAAAATTTCATTAATATCATTTCAATTCAAAATGAAATAACTACTTGTACATGTATGTGTGAGTGACTTGGTGTATTTTACTTAATGCTTTGAGTCAGAAGTAAGTTTATAGTTTATAACGTTATACAATTCACTTTGGAAGAACTAGTAGTTTGTTAAGAAGAATTACATACATTAT
>JBCNYG010106350.1:0-12765 GCA_039654305.1 Porochilus rendahli | reverse complement strand
AGACATAAGGGCACCCTGCAAACGTTGGGCAATCAGCCACTCCACTGTCAACGGACCTGGGTGAGCATGTAGAGTGATAGAGTAACAGCATCCCAATGCCACAGTTTATCAGAACTCTCTATGCCTGAGAACCCCCAGATCTGCTCATTTACCTAATAAAAGGCTATTGAGAAAATGCTTGACTAAACAAGTAGGTTTTTAGCCTAGTCTTAACATAGACTGTGTCTGAGTCCCGAACATTAACTGGAAGTTTATTCCTAATTGTGGGGCTTTGTAAGAGAAAGCTCTACCCCCTGCAGTAGTCTTCAGTATTCGAGGTATCACTAAGCAAAAGGTATCACTTCTCCCTGTTGGTGGACCCTCCCTCCAGCCAGCTAAAAACCTCTCGGAAGCAGTCCATGAAGCTGAAGTACGTAAACAGCACTGGTCAACTTTGCCTATATAGTCATTTGGCTCTTTGCAGTGCCTTGCCAGATAGCAAGGAGATGACATATGCAATCTTAGAGCACTCTATGGGAAAGAAAGTAGGATGCATTTCGATGGGGAGCGCGCACTGCAACAGGAAGCCACTGCAGCAGTCCGGATCTCCAGAGTAGGGTGCAAAATTAGTGAAAGGACCCCCTATGGGAACAGCATGCAGAAATGGGACGATGGGAGATTCTGAAGCTGCTAAGGACCATTGAACCTCCTCAACAAGGGCTTGGAATGCTTCCGGAGTGAGAAGGGGCATGACCATCTTTTGGTCTTGGTCCAGCCTTCTGTTATCCTGACTCATAGACCAGGAGAATATAACAAAACAAGCTTTATTAATAACCAACTAAACACGGGCTCCGCATGCCACAAAACACAGGATAACTTAAAACCAGGAAATATGAGAGCAAACCTGCCACAAGGGGTGAGCCAAAACAAACACAACAAGGAGAATGTCCAGAGAGTCCGCGGGAACTTCAGGAGAAGTCGCATGGGTAGAGAACGCAGGAGTCAAGGTGAGTCAACCACACAGGTAGGGGTAGCGGTGAAACACACGCATCTCCAGTCAGGGCTAGACACCAGAGGGTCTCGCGAGGGTTTATATGGAGGGGACAACCAGCTCCAGTAATGAGGGACAGGTGATGAGAGTTAGAACTCGAGAAAGTATGCTCGCGGAGTGTGAGAGTCAGGAAGAGAGTTCCACCTTGCCGTAACAGGATATAAGCTCCAGAGTGTTATGTAGCATTTTTGGTTTGTGGTGTGCCACAATATATTTTTACTGTAAAAAAAAAAAATGCTGTGGCACAAAAAAAAGTTTAAAAACCCTGACTTACACCTAGTGTTAGGTACATCACAAAAACATTTTATGTTCTCATGAATGCATCAAAAGGATCAAATTGAAGAGGGCAAAGTGAGGAACACAGACTTTAAAAATGTTTGTCCTAGCATGAATACTTTGAGTTATGATGAAAAATATATTGCTCGCTGGAGGCTCTTTTGTAATTTTACTAATGGGCTTTAACATTAATGTATGGTGCTATTAGGGTGATATGGGGGTTCTTGCAACCCGGATATCTCAGGAATGACACGTTATTTTCAAGCCGTAAAGAGCGTACTGTTCCTTAGAATATATATATCATTATGTATAGTTTTTTTACATTTAAGGTTGATTTACCTTTAAGCATTAATTTCAAACAAAACCTTGTTGACTACATGGTAAGGTATCTGGCTGAATATCTTACGATTGGCTGAAAATTACTATGACCTCATGAATAAATTATTTGCATAGTATTTATGAATGAGTCTTTGAACCATGTGATTTCCATAGTGACAGTCACAGGTAATAATCTGCAATTGGTCACAGCACCCTTAGTGGATTGCAATATACCTTTCATTGCTGTCACGGTGGGTTGCCTGAAGTGGGACTTGAACCCGGGTCTTCAGCACACTGAACAAAGTGTGAACCACTGGGCTATGGAGAAGGATACAGTTGCAACAAGCTTGGCAGCCTCAGGTGGAAA
Organism: Porochilus rendahli; assembly: GCA_039654305.1. Classification (NCBI taxonomy): domain Eukaryota; kingdom Metazoa; phylum Chordata; class Actinopteri; order Siluriformes; family Plotosidae; genus Porochilus; species Porochilus rendahli. Next base: position 10,774 of record JBCNYG010106350.1, on the reverse strand, counting down.
AAGGTCCATGTAAAAAACACTCAAAAAACAGCCACCGAGTGACTAAACAAAGAAAAGTTTCTTCAGACTCCAGTAGTAAATGAAAGGCATAAACTAGACATAAACAGCAAAAAGGTAGCCACTGGAGAAAACAAAAAGACTTTATGGCAAACTACTAAAATTGAGATCAAAAAGAAGGGGGGGATCGGGTGTGTGATTCAGTGGAGATGTGACCACAGACGCAACTGAGAGACATAAAAGGTGGTTTTGATAGTTAGGGAGGGTGGCAGCTGGAGTCCCTAGGCCACTGGATTCACTCTCTTGACTACCTTGAATGGCCTAAAGAAGCGAGGAGCCAGCTTCCGACTCTCCATCTTTTAGGGAAGATTCCGGGCACGCAGCCAAACCTTAGTCCCAGACCGTATAGGGCGAGAGGATCTGCAGAGTTGTTTAGCCTGTGCCTGGTAACTGCGGGGTGCTTGGAGGAGTGCCATTCAAACCTTCCTCCAGGATGCCTTCAGCACCACAGAAACTTCTGGGCTGATGGTACCCCAACGTCTTCCTTCTGTTTCGGAAACAAACAGTCCACAGACCATTGTGACAAGATTGCCCCCGCTCCAACATCTGAGATGTCACCCTCCACTTGAAACTGCCTTGAGGAATGAGAAAGAGTCAATATGGGTGCATATGTGAATTGGACCTTAAGTAATTAAAAGGCTACCTCTGCCTCGAGGGTCCAGGAAAATGGGAAGGAGGACTTGTGAGTCAGTGCGGAGATAGGGGCTGCCACAGTGCTGAAGCCCTGGATAAACCTGTAAAAATTTGCAAACCCCAGGAATCTCTGCGTCTCCTTGATAGAAGTTGGAGGCCAGTCGTGGATTGCCTTTTTCTTGATGGGGTCCATCTGGACACAACCTGGCTTGATGATAAACCCTAGAAAAGAGATCTTGTACATATGGAAGGTTTGACAAATAGGTTATTTCTGAGGAGGCAGAGTAGGATCTGTCTGACATGTTCGATATGTTAATTTATGGTTTTGGAAAATGAGGATATCGTCCAAATAGGGAAAAATAAACCTGTTGAGCATGTCCTGCAGCACGTCATTTATTAGGGCCTGGAATACAGCAGGGGCATTGGTCAATCAAAAAAGCATAACCTGTTACTCAGTGGCCAGTCGAAATGTTGAAAGCCGTCTTCCACTCATCACCCTCCCTGATCCTGACAAGGTGGTAGGCATTCCTCAGATCCAACTTGGAGAATATGGAGGCACCCTGCAGAAGCTCAAAAGCAGAAGACATTAAGGGTAAGGGGTACCAGTTCCTGAAGGTTGTACTATTGAGCCAACGGTAATCTATGCAGTCCTCCATCCTTCTTTCCAACACAAAAAGAATCCGGCCTCTGCAGGAGAGGATGATGGATGAATAAAAACACAGGCCAAAGCTTCCATAATGTAGGTATCCATGGTATCCCATTCAGGAGCAGACAGGGATTTTTCCTCTGGGGGGCATGGAACTAGGTTGCAGGTCAATAGCACAATCATATGGCTGATGAGAGGGGCCCATTGCTTACTGAAAACCTCCTTGAGGTCCAAGTAATTGGCTGGGACTAGGGATAGGTCAGGAGGCTCAGGAGACTTATAGGACTGAGGTGGTGAACTTGGGTAGAGGCAAGTGTCATGACAGTTGGGACCCCAAGAGAGGACAGATCCTGAGCTCCAATCCAAGTAGGGCTATGCTTCATCAACCGGGGGAAGCCCAAGACTACAGGATTCTGAACTGGATGGCATAATCCGCTGCTGATTGAGCACCTTGGAGAAGTTGGAGAAGGTGTTTGGCTGCTTCACGACCTGTGGCCGATAACCCGTCACATTTTCCTGGAGAATGCAAAGGTCTCACAGGAATGTAAGGTCTCACAAGAGGAGCTTCTCTGTTCACACAAAGCCATCGCCCAGGCCAGGGCGTGGTCAGTTAGGAGGGTTATGATCTATGCCACCCGGGAGTGCTTGGATGGAAACGAGGAGGGTTGTAGCTCAAATGCCAGTTCATACTGGTTCAGGAAGCCACAACACCCCCTGGGATTACCATCATACCTCTGGTTCCTTCAGAGTCCAGTAGTGAAAGGAAGGCTTAAACTAGACATAAACAGCAAAAATCCTAGGATCAAAAGGTAGCCACTGGAGGAAACAAAAAGACTGGAAGGCAAACCTGAGATCAGAAAATCAAGCAGACAAATACCAGTAATCCACAGAGAACCTCACAATAGTTCCCTTATGGAGACTTGCAAACCCACAAAACACAGAGCACAGGCAGTGCACTTAAATACACAGGCATAACAAGGCCCAGGTGATAACAATGGTAACTGATTTGGGCAGAGGTGACATGCACCATGGCGACATCTGGTGGTGGAAATGGGTAACAACACCCCAAAAGCTCTGACAATTGCAGCTAAATAAGCTAAAAAAGCTCACAACACACACCTTCCTTCAGTCTGTTATTTGCTTGTGATATAATTATATTTTTCTTATGAATATAAACAAAACATGAACACTAACTGGTTATTAAATGGTCACTGCATCTAATCCTTGTTTAGGCCCTGCATTCCAGCATTCATTTCAGCTGTTGACTGATTAGCATGCAAAATTCTCCAGACCTTGCCTACTGCCTCAAGACAGGAGGACTAAGGTTTGTCCTGCTTGGCCCGATATGTGTACTTTGTACTACATGGTGACATAACGTTAATCAGCATATTTGTTTATTATATTATTTGTTTCGTTGTTCTGAGTTACCTGGTGTGGTCTGAGCATTGTGGGCGGTCCCTTCCTGTTTGGGCAAAGGGTAAAGACCTAAGTCTCGGGGCCTGCCTATTAGGCCGTACCTTGAAGGGAATTTTGGCCTTAGCTGTATTTGTTTTGTCAAATGTTGGAAGTGTGGCAGTGTCAGCCTGGTGAAAGGGTGCCGGCTTACTGATCCAAAGGTCCAAAAGTCGGGGATTCAAGCCTTACTATCAGCAAGTTGTCACTGCTGGCCCCCCAGTACAGCTTTCTGGGTTATTAAAGGCTAGCTGTAAAAAAAACTTATCATCCACTCTCTCTCTTTCCCTCTCTGCTCCATCTCGTTTCGTGTCTTCTCCAAGCTTAGGAGAGAGACTTTACTAAACAAAAATATATGAGAATGTATAAGATATAAGATTCATTTATTCCAGCACTCTGAATAAACAGTCAAACATCAGCAGTATTTATATGAAGCATGTAGTGGGGGGTGTAGTTTTCCAAAGAGAACAACAGCAATGAGGTATTACCATATAAGGGAAGAGTGTGCATGCAAAGAACAGGGTCAAATAAGGTTCACAAGAGGGGTCAATCGATGTAATGTAGCTAAGAGCACTTTGTGCTACAAATCTGTTTATGTACATGGCTAGTGGAAACATTGTAATCTGACACAACACAGATGTTAGATAACAAGTAAAGTCTAGCTAAATACCCAAACATAACGATGAATGCATATAAAATACAGGAGGTAGACAAAAACAATAAATATACAATTAATAAACAGGATTAATTAAATATTTCCCTCAACCAGCCATGTCTCTCACTCTCTGTGGTGAAAGGTATGTAAAAGAACCATTGCTGACTTTTGAAAAGAGTAAACTGCATTGCCATCAGCGTGTTTCTGCCCTGCAATGGCCTGGTGGGCTGTCCAGGGTGTACTCTGCCCTTAGACCAGAGTGGGCTAAGATGGGTGCCAGCCTCCTTGTGACCCTAATTAGGATTAAGCACTTGAGAAAATGAATGATGTTGGAAGTTTGTGTATTTCATTCTCCCCTTTCTGTGTTCACTGGTTTGGCCAGGCCAATATATATGTTCCCTTTTGTTTCTTTGTGGGAGGTCCATTTTGTTCAGTTATTACCATGTTTGGTGTATGTCTTAAGTTTAGTTATATTTTTAGTTTACCTGATTTATAGGACTAGTCTTTAGTGTTTTGGATTTTGTACATTTTTGGGTAATAAAAACCCAGCTATTTGAAACCTCTTCTGTCCCCTACACATATATTAACATTTTCAACATATTAAGGGCAGAAAATGAATACTCTTTGATTAAAAAAAATTTAATTCTGGTTGGAAAATTTTTATTCTTCATATTAAAATACTGATTTTATTCGAGTAAATCAAATTGATTAAAATAAATACAATCTAGATATTTTTTTCCTAAATGATGCACAACATGTTTGACATTAATGAACAAAATAATATTTCTGTAAAGGTTTCATCTGCATGTACTGTCCATCTTAAACAGTTGAAAGTTCTCTTGGTCAAAGTAACAAGAGGTGCAGCAATGTTGCTAAAATTTCTAATCAAAACAGTGTTAAAATTGCCAACAACAAAAAGTATTTTAAGTACAACAAAAAAATTCTATTTAATAATAAATTTAAAGTCACTCCTTAGAGACAGAGTCTAAGACATATAACAAACATCAAACATTCAGGCCATTCATTATTAAAAAATATGCAAACCATCTTGTCACTCCCACACTAAAAATATTTTATTTTTATTTTATTTAAAGGTTTTAACTAGGACCAGGTTATTTTATTGCTGGTTAATGTATAACTCTATGGATCCCTCCATGAATTGCACAGTATCATGGTGGTATGTTGTAAGGGGCATTACATTGCTGGTAGGGTCACCCAAAGTGAACAGGTCCTAGCTGAAGATCCAGACTAAGTGCGTTTCAGAAGTCACCTATGCAATATAACATAGCAGTTTTTTCTGCAGTTTACCTTTTCTGGATGGGCTCAAAGTCAAGCACCTGGCAATTGGGCTTCTAACCATGGGTACCAGCTGTCTGAAAAGGAGACATGGGTCTGCCCTCCCATGGGCCCACCACCTGTGGGACAGGCTGTAGGGGTCGGGTGCATTGTGAGCTGGGTGGCAGCCGAAGGCATGGGTTCTGCTACACTGACCCTCAGCTGCTGACTCTGGCTCTTGGGATATGGAATGTCAGCTCTCTGGCAGGGAAGTTGACAGTAGGGGGAAGCAGTACTGAGCTGCTAACCTTTACTGGGGATGTTGTCAGGAGGTGGAAGGAATACTTCAAGGACCTCCTAAATCCCACCAACACTGTGGAAGAGAAAGAGCCCAGGGATTTGGGTAGGGCTGAGGTCAAAATGCACCTTAGCAGCTGGGCTCTGGGGTTGGATGAGATCCACCCTAAATACCACAGGGCTCTGGATGTTGTAGGACTCTCTTGGTTAAAACATCTCTGCAACATTGCATGATCACTGGGGGCTGTACCTCTGGATTGAAAAATCGGGTTGGTAGTTCGCCTTTTTAAAAAGGGGGACCTGAGGGTGTGCTCCAACTATTGTGGAATCACACTCCTTAACCTTCCTGGGAAAGTCTATGCAGGGGTACTGGAACAGAGAATCCAACTAATTATCAAACCTCAGATTCAAGAGGAACAATGTGGTTTTCATCTCAGCCACAGCACTCTTGACCAGCTCTACACACTCTACAGGATCCTGACGGGGGAATGGGAAAGCTTTTGGAGTGATTCACAGCCGAGTGCAACTCAGCCAGGATGAGAATCAGTACCTCCAAATCTGAGGACATTTGCTGAAAAAGGGGAAAATACACCCTCTGAATCTGGAATGAGATCCTGCCCCAAGTAGAGGAGTTCAAGTATCTGAGTCTTGTTCACGAGTGAGGGAAAGGTTGAGTGGGAGGTTGACAGGTGGATTGGTCCAACCTCTGCTGTACTGCAGAGCTTATACAAGTCCATTGTGGTAAAGCAGGAGATGAGAGGCAAACCTTTCAATTTTTCAGTCGATTTACATTCCAACTTTCACCTATGGTCACAAGTTTTGGGTAGTGACCAAAAGAAAAAGAACACAGATACAAGTGGCTGAAATGAACTTTCTTTGCAATGTGGCAGGGCTCTCCTTCAGAGATAGGGTGAGAAGCTTGGTCATGCAAGAGGAGCTCAGAGTAGAACTGCAGCTCCTCTGTGTTAGGCCACAGTGTAGAGCCAGTTGAGGTGGATCAAACATCTAATTAGAATATCTCCTGAATGCCTCCCTGGGGTGGTGTTTTGGACATGTCCAACTGGGAAGAGACCCTGGGCCCGACACAGTACACGGTTGGTCTGGGAACGCCTTGGTGTTAAATCAAATTCAAATTCATTTTTATTTGTCACATACAAAATCATAGACAGTACAATATGTAGTCAAATGCTTGTTACGACTGTCCTATATTTAAAGAGAATAAACAACTATTAATATCAAAAAGAAAAAAAAGAAAAATAACAATTACAATTGCTATTGCTATTAACTGCACCAGCTATTGTTCACCATTAAGCACATGCTGCCTCCCCTTAACTTGTGGTGATGGTGACCATGTGGTGTACTGAGAAGAACTCGGTTGCCTGGATGTTGAGGTTCGGCACCATTGAGTTCAGCCATGTCTCAGTGAAGCAGAGTAGATTGCAGTCCCGAAAGTCTCTCTGGAACTTTACCCTGGCACTGACGTCATCAAGCTTATTCTCCAGAGACTGGACATTGGCAAACAGAACGCTGGGAAGAGGTTGCCTGTTCCTGATGCCAGATCATTTTCGCCAGCGCAGCTGCTTCAGGTCTCATCCAAAGTTTCTCCTTCAGGATTTCCTTCAGCCAGGGTTAGAATAGTATATAATAGTATATAATAGAGTATCTCTATTATAATGAGTGGGCTTCATGAGGAAGAATTTGCAGGTTCCATGAATTTAAAATTAACTTTTAAAAAACAAACAAAAAAAAAAACAAAAAAAAAAGCTGACCTCAACAGAACCAGAAGTAGTTGTAATTGTGTACACCAGAAGAGCTGGAGTAAGTGGCTAGGGAGGGAGACTGTCTGTTCTTAACCATTTTTTTTTCTGTTTGAAAGATCCAGTGGGGGTTCCAGTAATTTTTAATTTATTTTATTTTTTGAAATTATTGTTGGAGGGCAACCATTACATTTATATTTACAGCATTTGGCAGATGCTCTTATCCAGAGTAAATTACAATTATACTTTTAATACAACTGAGCATTTAAGGGTTAAGGGCCTTGCTCAAGGGCCCAACAGTGGTGATAGTGTGGATTGAACTGCTGATCTTAGGATCAGTAACCCATCACCTTAACCACTAAGCCACCACTGACGAAGAAATACACATGGACAAATCATAGGGCTACAAATTGTAGGGCTACAAAATGTAGGGTGACATGTACTCTTGACGAGAGGCAGGAATGTTATGAAATGCCCTGACAACAGCTGGTAGTGGAAGAAGTCCTCAAATGTCTTAGTGGAAGTTCTTCATACACTGAGCAGTTCTTTCTTTAAGATAAATTCTTCCTTATTCACATTGTCCAGTTATGACACACTCTTCTTTATTTTGTCCCATTTCTTTACAGCTTCATATGTCAGGAGTGTAAATAAAGATGCAATTTTCCACAGAAAACTATTAATTTTGTTCCCAGGACATTTCAAGCTGACCACCTCAGAATCAAGAGCAGATATGGGTGAGAACCCCTGAAACATTTCCTGTAACCTTTAAATGGACCTTGATATTTTAAAATTTGATGAATGGTGTCCGTATGTTAATCTTGGTGACCTGCTTAATCTTGTCTTTCCTTTTAGATGTTGAAAGGATAGCGCTCAGACAGTTTCTCTCAGCAAGTTGGGTTGTGTTTACAAAGGCATCGTTCAGCACGAGCTGACTTACGCTAAGTTTTTACCATGAGCATACTAGGAGCGATCGTGAAATTTATGTGACCATCAGATGGAAAACCCAGCAATACATACTAATTTTGACGTGCAAGACCTCAACAACCTCAACACACTATGATTATGCCTCCGTGATGCGTTATGGAAGAGCAGCTTTCTCTGTCAACAGTCTGGACACCATCACTCATTTTTCCTGATTCATCAGTGAATAACGAACAAATACGATAAAATCATGAGCAACATCAAAAGCATAACGCGAGTCAGTGTATATGGTATATGGTCTTTCCCTTCTGAAAGAACGCATACCCGTGTCAACGCAAATAACTCAGCTGCCTGCACTAATGAAAAGGACAAAGCAAAAAATTTAATCACGGTATCTGGTAGGGCACAGACGGAATAACCACAAAAAAAGTGCTGTCACAGGGCTTGGAACACGACCCATCTACAAACAGGACAGCCCCCCACCTCGAGGGGGCTGGAGGAACGATTGGGTTGGGATTGGGATGTGGAGTGTACAATCTCAGCCAAGCAGTCATGTGCAGTGTCAGGTAGAGTGTCATCCTGAGCTTTGATCAAATGTGCTAAGGCATGACCTATGGTGTCTAATGCCGAGGTGGCCCAAATCTCTAAATTGCTAGTAAAGCAAAGAATAGCCTCTGCGCAGTCATGTGCCGAGTCTGGAGGTTCTTTAGAACCTGTTTCACATGATGTGGAAAATGTAAGATCAAAGGGTGTGAATAAGCTTTTTTTTTCAGCATCCTGAACCATCAACGCGCACATGGCGACAGCCCTGAGACAGGCCGGCAACCCCTGAGCAACGGAGTTGAGTGTTTTAAAGAAAAAAAACACAAGGCTTAGTGGATCCTTGATCCTGTCCTGTGACAGTCGTTGAGTCCCTTTTGCAATGTCAAAACCCAGATACTTCACAGTTGTCCGGCAGATCTGAAGCTTGGATTTGGAGACCTTGAAGCCCTTGGGTAGACGCGGCCAGGTGTACTGTTAGCCACAGTGCATGAATGCGAAGAGAGGCTGAGTCTGCTCATCTAGAGAAACACTGAAGAAGGCAGAAGAAATGTCAATCACAGATAAATGTGAGTGGTGGCAAGGAATAAATGCCATGACACAAGCCACATCAGGTACAACAGGTGCGACTGGAATGACAATGTCACTGATCTTACGGAGGTCTTGTGTGAACCGCCAGGTCCAATTGGGTTTGAGAACTGGATTCACTGGTGTGTTATATGAACTAACACATGGTTTGATAACCCCCTGTTTCAATAATGAAGTGATGATGTCATCAATCCCTTTAGATTTTTCCTCAGGCAGCGGATACTGTTTAACAAACACAGGATGAGAATGTTTGAGTTTGGCTGAGTATAGTGTACACTGCACAAGGCCTACCTCATCTTTGGGGATGCCCACAATGGCGAGCCATCCCATACTTTGCGGGGAAAGTTGGCTTCATTGAAGGCAATGTGTCCCCAAATCAGGTCAGGGTATCCTAGTGTAACACCAGCAAGACAACAGATAATAATATCAGAAGATTTTAGAGGAGAAAAAGGTACATCGTCAGGCATCGAGTCTGGATTCAGAGAAGCTCAGGGACAAATGTAATCTACTCATGAGATCTCTCCCTCAAAAGATTAAATGGGAAATCGGGCATGTACACAAATTCGTGGTGAAGGAGGATTTTTGGATCTATGGGGCATGTGATTTAATAATTTTGGAGTAAAAAAGGATTTTATAGGTACCCTGCCTATTCCCACAGTGTTAAGCTGTTGCGGCGTCACAGGACCATTAAAAGATCGCCCCAGAGAGGACATAGTCGCCCCAGTATCGATTAAAAATGGAAAAGCATTCCCTTCGATACACAATTCAACAAAAATAAGGTCAGCAACTTGGGGTGACTCAAAAATGCACTGCAACATCATGGGTTTCAGACTCAATCCATTTATCATAACACTGCGCCATGTAATCATAGTCCCAATTAGGGTCTCCCAACTCCTCATAAATCTGGTTGTAGGCAGATGCCAAATATTTAGGTTTAAAGGTACCTCCCCTGGGATATGTCAGAAATTGAGGCTGGGGTTCAGTCCAGCCCACTAGATAATCAAGGCAAGGGACAGAATAAAATGACAATCCACATTTAATCATCCAATCCCGGTAAGAATCTTCCGGATCAGGTTTAGGATACCTTACAGAGGATCCACCCATTTTCAAACAGTAGACAAACAAGACACACAGAAAAACAATATATTGTTATAATCAATAAAACAATATCTTAACACAATACAACAAATACACTTAACAATTAATGTAGCAATAATGACCAGACTGGAGAAGGAGGCAAGTTTCACACAGAGAGAGAGGGATAACCTAAAAGTAGCAAGCGCTTAGGTGAGTCCCAGACTCCCTCTTCTGTTCAGTGCAAAAGACTTAACAGTGTCCAAATATTCATGAAGAGATATTGGACAGTTTCAGGTCTAACCACCCCAGACACAAAAACCTCCTGTCATTCTGTACTACAAGCTGAACAGGAAAATGATGATTACGTACACAGTTCACATACCTCAATCACCCAGTAAACGCTTATGAATAAATAAACCAGCGCTTACCTTTTAAAACGGGTGATTACAGGTATCCCACTTCTGATACCAAAACTGTAAGGATTCGATCCGAACCTCCTCTCCTGCCTCCATGCAGAGTCGCGTCCCTCCAGTCTCAGTCTACAGGTACCCAGAGTGGCTTCACAACACATCACAAAGGTCTTAACCAATAGCAGTTTATTGTCAAGCCACCAAAGAAGAGATCAGAACACAAGAACAGAAGGACAAAACAGGGTATATATACTCTCTGTGTACATGCAGGCACACACGTTATGGTACAAATCATTTTCATATAGGAAATTTTCATCAGATTTTATAAGCAGCTTTGCAAGCAGAAGAAAAAAACAGCCTTAAGTTCAGCAGTTCAGCACAAGGAGGAAGTACCTTGCAACTGACAGACATGACACAATACACGGCCAGACACTTCCGGTTGCTGTTTCAAGAAAAGAGAAATCTT
>JBCNYG010106344.1:0-12766 GCA_039654305.1 Porochilus rendahli | reverse complement strand
AGTGGTGGCCTGGTGGTTAAGGTGCTGGATTACTGATCCCAAGGTCGGGGGTTCAAGCCCCACTGTCACCGGGTTGTCACTGCTGTCCCCCCCAGTGCAGCTAACTGGGTTATTAAAGGCCGTCCATGTCTCTCACTGTCTGTGGTGAGAGGCATGTAAAAGAACAATTGCGGATTTTCGCTGCATAACTGTTAGCGTGTTTCTGCCCTGCGATGGCCTGGCGAGCTGTCCAGGGTGTACTCTGCCCTTGCCCAAAGTCGGCTGAGGCACTAATTAGGAATAAGCGGTTCAGAAAATGAAGGAATGAAAATGTTATAATATAAACAGCTTTTATTCATCATTAATTGCACAAGTGAAATAATAATTTTATTTTTTTTAACATTTCTTCAAAAACCCAGTTTTCTGGTCACATGCCTAGACACAGTCACACACACACACACACACACACACACACACACACACACACACACACACACACACACTTATTATTATTATTATTATTATTATTTGTTCACACATTGTATGCTATGTGCTAACTATTAGGGTTGTTGTATTAAGTACAGCAGGCAAATATCCAGATCATAAAGATGTGCTTAAACTAGCTGACTAGAGTTTCTGTAAAGTGAGTGGGTTTATGGATAGGTCTCTCTACATTTCTCCGCAAACTCTCACAAACTGTAAGCAAAGGAGCACATGGGAGGCTGACATGTCAGTTAGAGTGGTTTGGTGCTGTCAAGAACATGTCACTATCACTATGGTAGCACTCACACTTCACACCCTGTCATACACTGTGTACGAAACTGTGTCTCAGAGGCCCATAGTGTGATTTCTTTGTCATCAGTAATTTCTTACAACCTAATAAGCATCCGATCCTGTTAGTGCCCTGTAATCTTATTCCCATCTGTAATAGCTTGGTGGAAGAGCATATATTTAGTCTACCAGGCTGTTCCACTTCTGCAGGTGTCATTCATACACCGTGCAATGCAAGGAATGTTAGCTGCACAGACATGTAGACATGCATCTGCTACTACAGCAGCTGTGTATGTCTAGCTTTATCCTACCTTCTCCTTTCCATCGCCATTGGTACGTCACATTATGTCATCCCTGGCTATACCATGTAAAAGCTGCCTGATTTGAAAAGGAACACCATCAGAATCAGTCACAACAATAACACCATCACCGCAAACAACATCTGTCATAAAATCAAACATCAAAAATAATACTAATAACACCTACAACAATTCAAGAAATAACAATGACAACAATACCACCAACAGCAACATTACAAGAAAAACCATCACAACCAGCAACAACACTAATCGCACCCAATAACAGTACAAGAAACACCAACAATGACAACAACACTCCCTCCAACATCAGCAACAATATAAGAAAAACACTATCAAAGCCAACAACAACACCAATAACACATCTAACAACAATACAAGAAACAACAACAGCAACACCATCACAACCAGCAGCAACAATAACACTAATAACACCTCCAGCAACAAAACAAGAAACACCACCAACAACAACAAAAGCACCACTACCAACAGCACCAACACTACTAGCACCACCAACATCAACAGTACAATAACACCTCAACAAAGAACAGCAACAATAACAAAAATAAGACCTCCTACAACAATACACGAAACACCAACAATGACAAAAATACTACTACAACCATGAGAATCAATAAGACAGTAACAACACCACCAAGAACAACAATAACAACAATAAATAAATAAAAATAATACATCTTCAGCTTGTAAAATAAAATGTATATTATAAGACATATTGTTGTTTTTTCCACCTTTTTATAGGTGGGACTAGATTAAAAAAAACATTTCAAAACTTGTTTTCGTCCCACAGTCTTGTCAATCCTTTGGTATTTGAATCATCTCACGTATTCAATAGGTTTAGGTGAATTTAATTCTTAGGATTGTAATAATATCAAATGTTATATGACTTTATATAGTTCCTTAGCTCAGAGAATTTTTTTTTTGTATTTAATCCTAAAACAGTGCATGTAACACATCAAAGGCAAATCCATCATCATGGATAAAAAGAAAAGACATATAACATATAAAGAACATCGTCAAGGCAGAGGACAAACTGTTCCTCCAAGGATTCAGACACAGCCAGTCAGCACTTTTGCTTGATATGACGCAGAAAGGTGAAATTTGTAGGGGATGTCTGCATCATGGGCTTGGAATTTTCTTATTTTTTTAAAAAATAGGTGCATTGTTGCTGAGAGCCATCTAGTGGTAGAACAGTGAGTAAGAGCAAAGCTGGTTGTTTTCCTCAAGATTTGCTGCAATGCTTAAAGCAGAAATGGCTTATTTAAATTTTGAGATGGTGCACCACCTGGCGGTCATAGTGTGGTCCAACACTGAAATTACTGGAATGGCATTATATGGTTTATTCAAGCCTAAAAATTAAAGTTAACATCTGATGACTTGGATAGTAAATTTCTGAGAAACCTATCAGAGTCAAGTTTTATAGTATGATAAAATGTAAACAAACTTAAACTTTATTGGTTAAAAATATATAAAAATATGAACATTCTGTTTAATATAGATGTTTTTGTAGATTAAAAGAATACTGATAATAATTATTGGTGCACATAAAAATAAGAAAACAATTATGAATAAAATAAATATATGAATTTTTTTTTTAAGTTGGATGCTTGATATTGATGGAAAATTATGCCCAGGTCTACCTATGCCTATGCCAAGTTTACCTATATAATACAAATATTTCTGCAATGTTACAGTTTTACAAACCATACCACAGTTTCCTGTTCAGTTTCTTTGTTTCTAGATATTTTATTGTCTTCTGAATTTTATCATTTCTATTTAGAATTGTGCTTAAGTATTATATCCATTCATTTATTCATTCGTTCATCTTCTTCCGCTTCTTCCGGGGTCGGGTCACGGGGGCAGCAGCCCAAGAAGAGAGGTCCAGATGTCCCTCTTTCCAGCCACTTCCTCCAGCTCTTCCGGGGGGACGCCAAGGCGTTCCCTGACCAGCCGAGAGATGTGTTCCCCCCAGCATGTTCTGGCTTGGCCCTAGGGTCTCTTCCCGGTTGGACATGCCCAAAACACCACACCAGGGAGGCATTCGGAAGGCATTCTAATAAGATGCTCGAGCCACCTCAACTGGCTCCTCTCAACACGAAAGAGCAGCGGTTCTCACCCTATCACTAAGGGAGAGACCTGCCACCCTGCGAAGCTAGCTCATGCCAGCCACTTGTAGTTTCGACCTCGTTCTTTCGTTCACTACCCAAAGCTCGTGACCATAGGTGAGGGTAGGAATGTAAATTGACTGGTAAATAGAGAGCTTTGCCTTCTGGCTCAGCTCCCTTTTCACCTCAATGGGCCGGTACAAGCTCCGCTTTACAGCAGAGGGTGCACCGATCCGCCTGTCAATCTCCCGCTCTATCCTTCCCTCACTCGTGAACAAGACCCCGAGATACTTGAACTCATCCACTTGGAGTAGGACCTTACTCCAGACCCGGAGGGTGCATTCCACTCTTTTCCGGCTGAGAACCATGGCCTTAGACTTGGAGGTGCTGATTCTCATCCCAGTAGCTTCACACTCAGCTGCGAAGTGCTCCAGCGAGAGGTGAAGGTCCTGGCTTGATGAAGCCAAAAGGACGATGTCATCTGCAAAAAACAGAGACGAGATCCTATGGCCACCAAACCAAAACAAACCAAAACAAAACCCTCAACACCTTGACTGTGCCTAATAATTCTATCCATAAAAATTATGAACAGAACCGGTGACAAAGGGCAGCCTTGGCAGAGTCCAACTCCCACTGGAAACGAATTCGACATGTTGTTACCAATGCATACCAAGCTCTGGCTTGGGCAATACAGAGACTGAACGGCCCGTAGCAATGGGTACGGTATTCCATTATCCCGGAGCACACCCCACATGATAGCCTGAGGGACACGGTCAAAAGCCTTCTCCAAGTCCACAAAGCACATGTGGACTGGTTGAGCAAACTCCCATGCCCTCCAGGATCCTGTAGAGTGTGTAGAGCTGGTCAAGAGTGCTGCGGCCGGGAAGAAAACCACATTGTTCCTCCCGAATACGAGGTTCAATTATCGGCCTGATCATCCTTTCCAATACTCCTAAATAGACTTTCCCTGGTAGGCTGAGAAGTGTGATTCCACGATAGTTGGAACACACCCTCCGGTCCCCTTTCTTAAAAAGGGGAACTACCACTCCAGTTTGCCAATCCAGAGGTACAGCCCCCGATGACCACGCGATGTTGTAGAGACGTGTCAACCAAGACAGATCTAACACATCCAGAGCCTTGGGGTATTCAGGGCGGATCTCATCCACCCCCGGAGCCTGGCCACCGAGGAGCATTTTAACTACCTTGGCATCCTCAGCCCCAGTGGTAGGCAGACCCCCCTCTGAACCCCCAGGCTCTTTCTCATCCACTGAGGGCATGTTGGTTGGACTGAGGAGGTCCTCAAAGTATTCCTTCCACCTGCTGACAACATCCCCATGATCAGCATGCTCAGTTGAGGTGAGCAGCTCCCCACTTCCACTGTAAACAGTGTTTGTGGAGTACTGGTTCCCCCTCCTGAGGCGCCAGATGGTGGTCCAGAACCTTTTCGAAGCCAACCGATAGTCTTTTTTCAGGCCCTCACCGAACTCCTCCCACACTAGAGATTTTGCATCGGCGACAGCCCGGGCTGCAGCACGTTTGGCCTGTCAGTACCCGTCCGCTGGTCCAAAAAGACCTAATAGGCCTCCTTCTTCTGGAGGGCAGCCTCCCCCACTATCTAAGCCAGCTCACCTCCAGGTGGTGATCGGTTGACAGCTCGAGTGTCCAGAACATGCGGCCGCAAGTCCAATGCCACAACTACAAAGTCGGTCATTGAACTCTGGCCTAGGGTGTCCTGGTGCCATGTGCACTTATGGACACCCTTATGTTCAAACATGGTGTTCGTGATGGACAAACCATGACCACCACAGAAGTCCAACAACGAAACACCATTCGGGTTCATTCAGAGAAGCAGTACCTACCAATTACACCCTTCTAGGTCACAATGTCATTGCCCACATGGGCATTACAGTCTCCCAGAATGACAAGAGAGTCCCCAGGGGGAGCGCCCTCTAGCATACCCCCTAAGGACTCCAAAAAGGGTGGCTATTCTGAACTGCTATTTGGTGCATAAGCACAAACAACAGTCAGGACCTGTCCCTTCACCTGAAGGCGGAGGGAGGCTGCCCTTTCGTCCACTGGGGAGAACTCCAACATGTGGGCACTGAGGCGGAGGGCAATAAGGATGCCCACACCGGCTCACCGCCTTTCCCCATGAGCAACTCCAGAATAAAATAAGGTCCAGCAGTAACCTGTGTCCGGGCAAGGAAAACTGTGTCCTTGAAACAAACACACAAACAAACACACACATGCAAAACCATGCACACACTAGGATGTAGCCACATGTCCTGTAGTTACGGTGTGTTCCTGTACAGTTACAACAGTACAGCAAGGATTGTTTTATGGTAATGGGGGGTGATTGGAACTGTACTGTTGATTTTATTTTGGATAGAAATGGTGAAGAGCCGCATCCCCAGTCCAGCCAGCTACTTCAGAGCCTCATAAAAAAAGCAAACCTGGTTGATGGTTGGAGAAGCAAAAACCCAAGTTCACGACAATACACATGGGTGAAGATATCAGACAGGGTTTTCTCTGGTGCCAGGTTAGACAGGATTTACATGAGTGCTGCAAATAGCAATAGAACAACCAATGCTTTTATTTTCCCCAACGGTTTTACAGATCACCACATGACAACCGTCGATATAAACAAGCTCAAAGTACCACACCCACAGTATTACTGGCATTTTAATGTAAAACTTTTATTAGATACTGTGTTCTGTGAAAGGTTCGTTTTATTTTGGAATGACTGGAAACAGAAAAA
Organism: Porochilus rendahli; assembly: GCA_039654305.1. NCBI lineage: Eukaryota > Metazoa > Chordata > Actinopteri > Siluriformes > Plotosidae > Porochilus > Porochilus rendahli. Next base: position 6,815 of record JBCNYG010106344.1, on the reverse strand, counting down.
AAAATTACTTCTTGGTCAGTGGTAGGAGGTTGGAAAAACCCAGATAAAGTCTTCTGCCAGAACTACACTGCATATCACACCCGTAACATAAAAGCGACCATCCAGAGGCTAGAGAAGGAGATTTTACACCTCGAAAATGGCCCAAATATACAAAGCACTCCTGAAGCGAGCAAAACACTATGGCGAGACACGACTTAAGCTTCCTTCTTCAAGAGCGAGTAAAGGGACCTTTGGTTAGAGCCAGGATGGCAGCAGAAGCAGACATGGATGTCCCCATTGCTTTCTTTTTCAAGACCACAGCTAAACTCCTTCAGTGACTACCACAACTCCGCCTTAAAACTAAACTTAGTGGCTTTAGCACTCCAGGTGACCCTACAGGTGGAAAATTCGAAGTGTCTGCATATGCATTCGATGTCACAGTTTTTATCACACAACAAGAAGACATAACAAAACTCAACACCAAGTTAACCATGAACCAGAATGTGTCATCAGCCAAAGTAAACTAGGAAAAGATTTAGGGACTCCTTATAAGTGGGTGGGAGAGCTCGGAACCACCCCAAATTCCAGGGTTTTTTTTATGGATTAATCCATAAAATCATAGCAACCGACACGTGGCCTACCTTAATCTTGCAGTAACAAGGGAACGCTCTTTCTGTAGTCAGTATGAAGATAAAGAACACCTGTTCTTGTACTGCAGTCGCCTGGTGAACCTCTTCAGCCTGTTAAAGGTGTGGTTTAGGGCTCTAGGGGAGGAGTTCTCAACCGAAACTTTTATAGCTGGTCCCAAATACAGTGATGTCAAGAAAGGTTGAGTTTGTCTCCTAAACTTTTTATCTGGTTTAGCCAAACTAGCAACCTGGAAAACCAGGAAGAATAACACCCGAGGCACCGGGACAACAGACATGGTGGGTGTGACGAGTGGGGTGTGGGGGGCAAGATTAAAACTCAGTGTGCTGTGAACTAATGACTTCTAATGACTCCTACCTCTCAGTAACTCATAATAACTCACTGTTCTTATAGCTTTTATATTTGTAATATTTTTATTTACTATTTAATTTTTTTTATTATTTTTAACCCAAAAAATCCATAGAATTTTTAATATTTGTATTTTTTGCAGTTTTTATATTTGTATATTTGATCTTTATCAACAGATATTTATCAACAGATATTTATCAACTTGTTGAAGTGTCACAGTTATTGTGATATTTATGTAATGTTTCTGAAGTGATTAAATAAAGGAGACATAAACTCTCAAATCTCTCTCTCTCTCTCTCTCTCTCTCTCTCTCTCTCGGTCACCCCCCCCCCCGGCCTTCTATCTATCTCAGTCTCCTTGTCTCTCGACTCACTTTTTCTCATTCTCCCTCTTTCTCTCTCTTTTTGTATATTATCACTTCAGTCCATTTCAGGTTTCCTCACAGCCACATCTACTGAGACTAATTCACCGCTGAGGAAATTGTTGCATGATGACGGGATGTTTTAGTGCACTGTTAATAGAACACCAATTGTTATTATTGTTATGATAATTCCACTAAGCTTTAGACAGTGTAGAATATTATTAAGGCTACTGATGGGAGTCAGTTTTGTGGAAGCAGAAAAACAGCATGTCGGGTGTGTGTATAATCAAAGGGAGAGAGAACAAAGAAATTAACACCATGAGAGAGTGCCGACTTTTATTACACACAATTTCAATAACATTCACACTCTTACAGTATGTGTACCATAAGGTGTGTGTGTGTGTGTGTGTGTGTTGACCGATTTTAATGTAATTGTGGTTTGTCTTTTATAGATGTTAATGAGTGTGTGATTTACGGTGTGTGTAGTCAAATGTGTATGAACGCCCTGGGTTCATTTCGATGTGACTGCGTGGATGGTTTTAGACTCCAGGCGAACAAATGTTCCTGCAAAGCCAAAACGGATGAGCATTCTTTATCATCCCCTCCCTCCTTATCATCATCATCATCATCATGAAAAATATGTTAGTCTTTAAACCTGAACTTTAAACATAACCTAAGGATGAAAAGCTAGCTGCATCAAGAAATGCAATTGATTTTTAATGCGTCCCCTTGTCTGTTGTGATGAATGAACAGTGAGGAATAAGAAGTGAAAAGTGGTGAGGGAAAAGTGAGGAGTAAATAGTAATGAGTGAGGGGTGAAAAGTAAAGAGTGAGAAGTAAAAAGTAAGAGGATGATGAGTGGTGGGTGAGGAATGAAAAGTAGGAAGTGAAGAGTAATGAGTGATAAGTGAGGAGTGATGATTGTGAGAAATGAGGAGTGAGGAGTGATGGACAAGGAGTGAGGAGTGGGAAGTGATGAGTGGGGAGGGGTAAGCAGTGTAAAGTGAAGAGTAACGACTGATGAGCGAGGATTAAAGACTGATGAGCAAGGAGAGAAGAATGAAGATTAAATAGTGATGAAATGGGGATTAAAGAGTGAAGAGGGAGGGGTGAAAAGTGAAGAGCAAGGAGTGAAGAATGAGGAGTGAAGAACAAAGAGTGAGTAGTGGTGAGAGAGAAGTAATGAATGTGGAGTGAAGAGTAAGGACTGATGAGTGAGGAGTGATGAGCAATTAAAGCAATTAAAGATTGATGAGCAAGGAGTGGGGATTAAAGAGTGAGTAGTGATGAGAGAGAAGTGAAGTGTGAGGAGTGATGAGTGAGGCATGATGAGCAAGGAGTGAAGAGTGAGGAGTGAAAAGTGAACAGTGAGGAGTGAAGAAGAAGGAGTAAGGAGTGAAGAATTAGGAGTTAAGAGTGGTGAGCAAGACATGATGAGTGAATAGTGAGGAGTGAAGAGTGAAGAGTGATTAGTAAGAAGTGATGAGTGAGGAGTGATAAAGAAGATAACAGTACGGAGTAATTAATGAGGAGCGATGAGTGAGAATTAAAGAGTGATGAGTAAGGATTGCCAATAAGCCAATCAGCTTTCTTGTGTGAAACTTTTTTGGCTATGTGACTGAGAACTGCAGCATTCTTTCTCCAAGCTGCGACAGGTACAACAGGTGGATCCTTCTCATCCCAGCATGTCTCCAGATTCATTACATGCTTTCATTAAATTTTATTAACATGGAGATAATGGTTTAAATATGGTGGTTGCATTATGCTAAACTGGTGGCTAAATGCTGCTTTTGCGTCTTAGCTAGGTTAGCTTTCTAGCACATTTTAAAATATTTTATCATTGTATACAGTGTGCCCCAATTTACCTAAATTCAATTTTGTTCAGTTCAGTTTTATTTGTATAGTGCTTTTTACAATTGACATTGTCACAAAGCAGCTTTACATAATAAAATTAATTTAAAAAGTAATTCAAACATTTTTCTACAACCCCCTACACCCCCTACACATCTGTAATGAGCAAGCCTGTGGCAACAGTGAAAAACTCCCTCAGTTAACACGAGGAAGAATAGAGTAAAAGTAAATGATTGTAGCAAGAGATTTTATATCAAAAGCAGTGAAAAGTTGTCTCAAAGTCTCTGAGTGCAGATCTAAGCTCTTATGGATCTTCATCAGCAGGAGCGAGGGGCTTCCAAGATGAGAACTCCATTAACGCATTACAATAGTTTTTCTGCATCATGCAGTGACATCATATTTTTTATTTTAGCGATATTTCTGAGATGAAAGAAGGCTATCCGAGCAATATTATCTAGATGCGCTTTAAATGAAAGACCAGGGTCAATGATCACTCCAAGGTTCTCAACTGCTACACACGACGAAACTGAAACACCATCCAAACTCTTCAGAGCTTTCCGTAGAAACGTGTCACCACCAGTCACACGTTCACACGGAATACTCTGAAAAGTTTGCAGGGTAGCATGCTGGTTTTTCTGCACTCCTCTCCTGTAGAGTAGATTTATTATTCAGATATATGCTGAACGTTCACAGCGTAGTGAAATTTAAAACGTGATTATGTTTCTCTTGAGTCCAGACTGTAAAACTGATCATGTTCAGTACACACAGCTAAAATAAGAGTAACACTGTCACTAGCACTTCATGGTGGAGGAGGGTGTCTGCTTATCTGTTACGCTCAAACTAATTACACTGCAGTGTGTGAGGGAAATAAGGCTGGTCTTAATGAAGAGTCAATGAACACTCCTTCACACTGATGAAGACTGACTGTCAGCACCAGAAATAAACAGCCACTTAATCATGCTTCATATGCATAAATTCTTCACTTTATTAGCCATGAAAGGTTTTAAAGCTTCATGTCACCCCTGTATGGATGGAAAAAAACACTTAGAGCTGATGCTCTGCTGCTTATAATATCTGATTTATATGTCTGATCTTTCATATATATTCATAACACATAATCATCCTCATCACATCAAGGGTACGCTAATAATCTACACTGCCTGTGAAAACATTTAACGGTTAATATTTAACAATAATATGTAGTCCCCTCAGATATGTGCTGAGAGCCTGATAAGGCATGCTGCTTACACACTGGAGGCCTGTTTCAAACAGCAAGCTGAAAAGTGTAATAATAAAAACATATATTTTTACCATCAAAAGAATTCATTATAAACAAATGCACAACAAATCACTGGTTTATATTAATGCACGCCTTTTGATGAGTAATTTATTTATTTCCTTACCCAGAACCGGGAGATCAGCCACCGCTGCTACTGACTGCTAACACTAATTCAGTATTTCTTACGCACCTGAACGGATCGCTGGTTTCAAATCTGACGCACCTATTGTCAGGTGAAATTCAGACGCTGGATTTCTTTGCCATGAACGGAGCGATGTGCTGGGTCTCAGCGGGGCAGTTGTGGTGCGCTGAAATGACTAAACGTAATAATAGAATGAAGGAGAAGAGACGGATACAGATCTCGCAGAACCTGCACAGTGAGTACGGTGTTAAATGTGTAGTGTGTTGGAGTGTAGGGAGTGTGTTCTGTACAGATGTGATTGGGATTCAGTTACATTTTTTAATTATTTAACAAGTGTTAGAGAGAGAGACTAATGTGTGATTTTATGTAGTTTTTATTATTATTATATTTACATATCCCTGTATATTTCTGCTCCTGGTTTTGCTTTGTGAAGTGTTGAATCTGGCTTTAATTCATCAGCTTTAATGTCAAACAGTTAAGCCAAATCTAATTAAAAGCCTAATCACATGAGGACGGAGCAGGTGCACTTACTCAGCTGGAGCTGCAGTCAGAGTAAAGATCATTGTGATGGAATTCATTTCTTTTTAGTGCCGTAATGATGGACTGTTTGAAAACAGTGGATAAAGGGGTAAACGGTTCGTTCACACTCCATGTTATTATACATCATCAATAATAATTTCATTAATATTGTTATTATTATAATTATAAGGTGTTGTGACTGTTGATCAGAGCTCTTGTATGTAACCTGTTGTGCATGAGCTGACAAGAAGATTATCACGATATAAACATAGTGTATTGGTGATTAAATGTTCGTAGTATATACTACATGGGAACAGTGCAATCTGACTGAATTGCTCTGTCGGTGTAATCAACATTATTATTCGTTCAGAATATTTTTTCTTCTCTAATTGGTGGAAAGTCATTTAATCATTCTTTGTATTCTTCTATGAGCAGAGTTTCAGCCTCAGCAGATCAAACACCTTTGATCTCAATAATTCTCCATATTATACATTGCCTCATTCTTGATTGATTAATATCAAGCTTTAATAATTGACCTCTTATTGATTAAAATCCACTTCGCCAAGTCAGGATAATGTCAGGATAGTACTGGAATTAAAACAGGAGGACAAAATAAAAAGTTTGTGATGATTACTGAGTATAGAAAATCAGTTTAAAAATAGAAAAATGCCATCCCAGAAAAATACAAAGAAACCTTTGTATGTGTTTTTGATACAAAAATAATTTTATTATCTCCACTGCAAGACACGGTGGTGATGTTTCACCAGAGTATTTTTGTTCGTTTGACTATAAGCAGGCTTATGCAGTATCTATGGAACCAAAAACTTCATGGAGGATGGGCTGGGGGGAAGGGGGAGAGGGGGGTTGCATGGAAACATGTTAAAAAAATTAATTCTGATAAAAAGTAGAGCCCATTATTATACCAATTTATGAAAAATCGAAAAAGACACTCAAACTCAAACTCAGTCTAATTGTCATTCATTCCCATACAGGACATGTCAGTAAACCAAAACCATTGTTTCATGTGAAATCCTGGTGCTGTAGACAGAAACAGTAATGATAACAACAAAAAAAAAAAGTAATGATAAAAATCACAAGGCTAACACTAACTTGTGCAAAACAATCAAGGACAAGGACACGGCTTGTAGAGCAGCAGGGTAAAGATAATGGAGAAATGGGTTAGAATGGTGCAAAATACAAAATTATGGTGCCGGTGCAATATTGAACTCTTATGTAAATTGCGGTTACATGATGGACAGAATCGAAAAAGTATTAAAGTATAAAATTAGGGCGCTGATACGATGTTAAGTCCTCAAAAATATATGAGTATCCCTCAAGTTCACACTGTGAATAAGTTCCAAAAGATGTTGTAATGGAACATGTTACACTTTAAATATGTAAAAATAAATTACAAGGGTGTAACTTTAGGTTTTTTTCTGTTTCAATGTAGTGTATAGTAAATTATTATTCACCCCAGGTTTAGTGGATATCACAAAATTCAATAGTTCCATTAAGCAATAGCCACCTTACTTTTGATGGATTATCACTTACACAAAAATGTATTTACCAGAAAACCAGTCAAGACAAGCTAAAACAAACAGGCAATGAAATAAAATAGATAGATAGATAGATAGATAGATAGATAGATAGATAGATAGATAGATAGATAGATAGATAGATGGATAGAT
>JBCNYG010106317.1:0-12774 GCA_039654305.1 Porochilus rendahli | reverse complement strand
TTTCCTGTGTTGGCTTATACCATATATACAAAGTAGTGTGCAGTGAAGGTTGTTATACCCCACCACTTTTGTCTAAAACACTTTTAATAAAAAGAAGAAGTAAAAATTATATATTATTATAAATATATAAATATATTATATATATATATATATATATGTATATACACACACATTTAATGTGGCCACCCTTTACTTTGTTGCAGCATTTAATCTTTCAGGTATGGTGTTCACATATTTTTTATTTCTACACTTGCTAAACCATTCCATCCTATCAGTCAGGATTTAGGCTTCATCGTAGCATATAGATTGAACTCGTTTAGGTGCTAAATGACTGACTGGTGGCCTCTGTCTCCCTGCTTGTGTCACTTGACCTTAGTGCAGCCTTTGACACTACTGATCGTGCCATTCTCTTTGACAGATTAGAGAATTTTGTTGGAGTTTTTCCTGGTTGTGCAATTAATTACTTGGTAAACGTTGGGTACTGTCCTGCTTGGGATCATCACCTTATTGTGGTGGGGCAGTTTGACCCCAAGAGCTATGTTGGCTGAAGCTTTATGCTCCTTGATATGCCACCCATGCAGAACTGGATGAAGGGGAAGCACCAGATGAAGAGTGACACCCTCAGTGAAACTAAGGCCAAAGAGGATCCACCATGCCAAACTCTGAGGCCTAGTTCACTAACAACTGCTGCACAGGTGACCCCATAAAATAGAAGTTTGTGGATTCTTTCAGTGCAACCATGGAGAACAGCCAGCGATGTCGCTGTTGTCTCTAAGTGGTCCACATGCCACAACACCATCGATAACTTGGATTCTACACCATATGGGGGGCAAAAGATTGCAGAAATGTATACACATATGTGATCCACTCCAGCATAATATGGATAAAGTTGCAAGGTAGTGTTTTGAGTAAAATCCGAAGTAAGTTGTAAATTGATTACCAGTTCAGATGTGCACTGAGGAAGCCACCGCAGCTCTACAGGATTGTTTTGACTCTACAGACTGAGCAATATTCACAGAGTAGACAGACCTGGAGGGTCACAAATCAGCTGTGCTCACATACATAGATTACTGCACCTGCTTAGTGCATGGGATGATGCCTTCAAGTCAGGAGACCAGCAGGCTTAAAAAGAGGCACAACGGTCCCTGCAAAGAGGCATCAAAAGGCCAAACGGAAATATAAACAACTCATTGAGTAGCACTTTAATGAAAACAACACCAGGAATATGTGGAAGTGGATCAAGACACTGACTGGCTACAAGGACACGCACACATCAGCAGACTCTTCGGACAGCACCCTACCAGACATACTGAACCAGTATTTGCCTGCTTTGACCAACACAACACAGTGGTGCGCACCTGCCCTGTTCTTCCAGTTAGGGTCGATAACCCCATCCAGCTGCAGCAGCATCTGGTCAGAGCCACTCTGCACAAAGTCAATGTGAGGAAGGCTACTGGTCCAGACAGGAGCTGATCAACTAGTAGAGGTTTTAACCACCATTTTTAACCTCTCGTTACTGCAGTGTATGGTTCCTACCTGCCTCAAGACTGCTGCCATTGTTCGGTGGCTTAGAAGAACACAATGAGCTGCCTGAATAACTATCGCCCATTTGCCCTAACCCCTATCATTACCAAATGATTTGATTGTCTCACATTAAGGCTGCCATGCCTGCTGATCTTGATCCACATCAGTTTGCATACAGAGCAAACAGGTCAACAGAGGATGTAATCATTATAGTCCTCCTCACAGACCTCACTCACTTGTACAGCAGTAACTCCTATGTGAGGATGACGTTTTAAAGCTCAGCTCTGCTTTTAATAATGTTTTACCACATAAACTGGTTCAGAAGTTAGACAGCCTGGGCCTGGGGTGCTCACTGCACACCTGGATGCTGGATTTTCTTAACAGCAAACCTCAGACTGTCAGGATAAGAGACCACACCCCTTCCACTTTCATAATGAACACCGGAACACCACAGGGGTGTGTTCTAAGACCCCTCCTCTTCTCCCTCTTCACACACGACAGTCCCCCCATTCCACCAGCAACACCATCATCAAATTCACTGATGATACCACCATCATAGGTCTGATAAAAGATAACAATGAGTCAGCCTATAGGAAGGAGGTCCGATATGAGCAGCAATGGTGTGACAACAATAACCTGGACACTAACGCATCCAAGTCAAAGGAGATGATAATAGACTTCAGGAGAAACAAACTGAGCACTATGCCCTCTATATTGATGGTAAGGAGGTAGAGAAGGATGAGTGCTTGAAGTTTCTTGGAATCCACATTAGTGCCATAGTGACTTCAACTGGTCTAGAAACATTTCTCACCAGGTGGAGAAAGCACAAGAAAGGATGTGCTTCTTCATAAAGTTCCAACAAACCCACCTACCCTGACCCCTACTGACAAACTTTCATTGCTCTCCCATCGAGAACCCCCTGAGCTGTTGCTGTGCAGTGTGGTTCAGCAGATTCACTACAAGAAGTCCTTGCAGTGGGTGGTATGGACAGAGGAGTAGGTTATTGGAATCACACTTTGTAGGGCTCTGACCACGGCTATGTCATTCAGCTGACCTTTATCAGTTTGTAAATGTAAATAGAATTAAGATGTAAAATTTCTCTATATATTATACATTCTAATGTTAACTTTGGTGTTCCACACAGTGCTGATGTCACACAGTTATATATTTCAGCAAAGCTTTCTGATTATGTAGTAGGTTTGGATGGTGTTTCATTGTGATTGTGTGTAGCAGTTAAAGACCTTAGTGTGATTATTGACCTTGGTCATTCATTTGAAGCTCATGCAGATAATATTACTCGGGTGGCATTCTTTCATTGCAGAAATATTGCTATAATACGAAATATGAAGTCACCGCATGATGCAGAAAAACTTGTTCATGCTTTTATAACCTCGAGATTAGATTATTGTAATGCGTTACTCTCTGGATGTTCTAATAGGTGCATAAACAAGCTACAGTTAATCCAAAATGCAGCAGCAACAATTCTTACTAGAACCAGAAGACACAAGCATATTACCCTCATCTTATTTACACTGCACTGCCTCCCAATTAAATTTTTAATCGAATATAAACTGTTACTTTTAACCTATAAAGTACTTAATGATCTGGCGCCACATTATCTTAGCGAACTTATTGTTGTTTATGAACCTGCATGACCTCTTAGATCAAAACATGTAGGCTGTTAAATGATACCTTGAACACCTAGGACTACTGCAGGGGGCAGATCTTTCTCTTTCAAAGCCCCACAATTATGGAATAACCTTCAGGTTAATGTTTTGGACTCAGACACAGTCTCTTTTTTAAAACTAGGCTTAAAACTTACTTGTTCAATAAAGCATTTTGTTAATAGCCTTTTATTAGGTAAAGTAGCAGATCTGGGGATTCTCTGGCATATAAAGTCCTGTGTTTTTGCTGAGATACACATGCCACTCCTGGGATGCTGTTGATCCTTCTGCTTTCTGAGTTCTGTGGCCTGTCCTGGTGTGCTGATGCTGGCTGGAGTTCTTATCTTGGAAGCCCCTCACTCCTGCTGATGAAAATTCATATGGGCTTAGAGGTTTCCTTTTCATGACAGTTGAGGGAGTTTTTCCCTTTCCACTGCCACTGTGGGCTTGGGATGTGTAGGGGTTGTAAAAAAGATTTAAAATTCTTTTTTAATTATCTATTTTTAAAAAAAGTATCTTTTACAATGTAAAGCTGCTTTGCGAAAATGTCAATTGTAAAAAGCACTATACAAATAAGACTGAATTGAACAATGATATCGTAGGCAATGAGAAAAAAAATTAATTCCGACAAGTATATTGCGGTAAAAGTATGGCTAATAAACAAAAACACTGAAAATTTTTCAGGAAAATGCTGTAATCAAAGAAAAGGGTGGCAACACTAAATATTTGTTAGAACCCGCTGGGAGAGATGAACCATGTCCTGCCTCATGTCTTGTTCTGCTTTTTCTGTTCAGGTATCGTGAGCCCCTCCTGTATGGGTATTAGTTACCGGCTCTGCCCTGATTATCCCCACCTGCTCCCCATCATCTGCCACTAGATAAAAGCCCGGCGTCCTCCCTTAGTCCCCTGCCAAAGGGCCGTCACAGAGCATAGTTGCTTCTCTCAGCCTCGCCACAATCCAGCCCTGTTTCCACAGATTCCTCGTGCTCCTTGTTTATTTCTATATACCAAATAAACGGGATTATTCCCTCACCGTATCCTGTCGTTGTCTGTCCTGCTTTTGGGTCTAACCTGTTTGGTAGTCACCAGGTCTAACAATATTTACTTTTTTCCTCAAAAAAGGGACTGGTATTTTTGTTATTTCTATTTAATGTTGTTTGTTTACTAATGACCTAATATTACATGAAATAAATACTTGAATAGTACTTAGTTTCTGATTTATCTTCATTTTGATAAGTGTATAATTAACACTGCATCACTTGCCTCCATTCCACATGGTTTGAAGTTCATTTGTGATATGGAAAAGTAAAAAAATAACATTTGCAACACCTTTAATTTTTTCAGAAAATTGGTATTTCAGTGTTTTTGTTTATTAACCATACTGTTATTTCAGTATACTTGTTGAAATAATTTTTTGCTTCTTATTGCCTACAATAGCATGGTTCAATACATTTTCACAAAAAAAAAATAGTGGAGAACTAATTTCATTCATTTTTTTAACCCCTTAGTCCTAATTAGGGTTACAGGGAGGCTGTAGAGGCAGCAGTTACAACCTGTTGATAGTGGGGCCTGAACCCTCAACCTTAGGATCACTAAAATCTGACTTTTTAAAATCTTGAAAAATTTGACTCAGTATTTTATGTGAGAAATTGGTAATTTTTGAACCGGAAGTCTTTTATAGCTTGTCCCTAGCGGATTCCGTGGTATGATGGTTGCCGCTTGGTACCCACTCGACACGATGAGGACCAATCACAAACCAGAAGCCGCTAGAAGGGATGTGACGTCATGAAGCGTCTGCACCGCTATGCGGACGACGGGAGAAGATGCTATAGTGATGTGTTAACAGAAGCCTTTCGCTCGTTTAGAAGCTGCTGTGCGTCGGTAAACATGGAGCACATGGAGCAGAGGTACACTATTAATTTACTAAATAAACGTGTTTAGTTCACTGACTTTGCTGACGCGGGTTTAATTAGAGGCTAGCTTGTTAGCTGGACGATGACACCGCAAGATTTTTTCAATTTTACCGTAAAGACCTTTACATCCTCCTCCCCAACACACACACTTGTAAAGCTTTAATACGAAAATCGTGTGGAAAAACAAATCAGATTCAAGCTTGTGCATTAGATCCTCCTTAAGTGTCAGGCCTGATCTATGCTCAGGGATGTCATGTGTGATACACCTGACCGAGACAGAGCCAAGAGCTATATAAAATTACTGCACTTATTACACTAACTCCCAGTGATGGAGGGGTGCGCGTGTGCGCGTGCGCGCGCTAGTGTCAGGGTTGTTGGTATGTTTTGTGATAGCAGGTAATCTTTAAGTGTTAGGTGGTAATAAGAAGTACACCGGCGTCCGGTGGCAGTTGTTGTGAGAATGAATAAATTCTTAGTTAAACCAAAAGACAGGAGGTGTGTTATTAATGTATTACCAAAATGTAATAAAAATCCTCTTATTGTATGTATTTTATCTGACGGACTCCTATTTTCATTAAAGCCGAACTATAACAACATGTAAAATATTCTAATATTAACATTTATTCCTATTTCAGAATATACAATTTTAATTTGTGTATATAAATATTAGTAAATTATATTATTTGTAATGGCAGCATGGTGGTGTAGTGGTCAGAATGTTTGCCTCACAGCAAGAAGGTTCCAGGTTTGATTCCCAGGCTCTCTGCGTTTCTGTGTAGAGTTTCCATTTTCTCCCTGTGCTTGTGTGTGTGTTTCCTCGGGGTACTCTGGTTTCCTCCCAAAGTCCAAAAACATGCACAGTTGGCTGATATGCAGTTCCAGACTGCCCCTAGGTGTGGGCGTGAATAGTTGTATGTGTGTTGGCCCACCTTTCTACCCCTCCTTCGCCCAGTGTCAGCTGAGATATGCGCTATCCTCCGAGCGACTCTAAATAGGATTAAGCAGCTTAGAAAATTAACGAGAATTAATTAATTTGTTGTTGTAGTTAAAGTAAAGTATATTTTGACTTCATGGTACTACAGAAATGATTTAGTCTTTATGATTTCAGTGGATCATAGTCCATAGTGGTACTTGTTAAGTTACATGTACAGTATATGTCCAGCTCCATCCCTACAACGTTACTGGCTTTGCAGATCAGTTCGTTCAGTTATTTTGATTCTGCAACCCCCAGCCTGCTGCCCCTGCATGCAACACAATAGAGAATAACTCTGGCCCTTTACTTTGGTCAGTCTTTTACTTTTTTACTACCCTTTTACTTTTTTACTACCCTTTGGTGGTGTTCTTAACCCAGTCCAGTTTATTGTCAATATGAACTCAAAGGTATTTGTAACTCTCCACAATTTCCACATTGACGCTCTGGATGGAAACAGGGGCCGCTGGTGTTTTGGATCATCTAAAATCCACAATCAGTTCCTTGGTCTTTGTCACATTAAGCTGCAGATGATTCTGCTTACACCATGTGACAGAGGAATCCACAACAGCCCGATATTCTGTCTCCTTACCTCCACTGATACATCCAACCACAGCAGAGTTATCAGAAAACCTCTGAAGATTGCAGGTCTCTGTGCAGTTGCTGAAGTCAGTTGTGTAGAGAGTGAAGAAAAAAGGGGAGAAGACAGTGATGGTGAAGGACGGTAAAGAGGTGCTTTATTTAGAGGACCTGCATCGTTTTTAGCTTCTCAACCAGAAAGGTCGGCCTGATGGTATTGAATGCACTGGAATAAGCTTTGGATTTTCCTCACCTCCTCTCTGTTGCCAGCTCTTAATGCCATCTTCTTGTCGTTAAGGAGGGCTTTGATGTCTTTTGTCACCCACAGTTTATTATTTGGGTAACAATAGACTGACTGAGCCGGAACAATAGCATCGGTGCAGAAAGTTATGTAGTGTGAAATACACTCAGATAGCCCATCAATCTCATCTCCATGGGGCTCATAGAGTGCTTGCCAGTCTGACAATTCAAAACAGTCCTGTAGTTCATTCAAGACCTCCTCTGTCCATCTCCTGACAGGCCTTGTAGTCACAGGCTGCCTTTTCACAACTGGCACATAGCATGAAGAAAGATAATATTGGGGAGAGGAACTGTAGGCAACCATAGTGTTTGCATACAGCAGGTCTAAAGTTCTCTCCTCTCTGGTGGGACAGTCACATACTGCACCAAGTTTGACAGTGATCACAATGAAAGCACTTGGGAGCTGAGTCTGTAACCGGGTTGTGGTGGCATGAACAGTGTCACATGCAGCTGTGGAGTTGGCAAAAGGAGGACCATAAACAGACACTAAGAATATATGGGAAAATTACATTTAAGTTTTTATCCTGGATTTATGGATTTAAGTTTTATCCTGGAGATTCTGAATTTTGTAATTCTCTCTATTTGACTCAGGTGGACATAGTTGTTGTCAATAGCATTTTTATTGTAGTGTTATTCAGGTGCTTAATCAGCAGTAGTTTCAGTCTTCTTTTAAGGTGTGAATTGGGAGTGGGAATTGCCCCTTCTCAGTCATGCACACATTATAATGGGTTGTCATACTTCTTAGCTCTTATATTTAGGATATAATGCCTGTACGTCAACAAACCATACTTAGGTACACAAACAGCTGAAATATACATAAACGGCTGAAACTGATACAGCGATTGGGTTGGTGCACACAGAGATGCCAGTGACCTTGAAGCTGTAAGTAATGTATTTCGGTGCTAATGAAAACGTAAGTTAACTTAAGTGACAATCACATTATGTTTCCAAACTACTTTTGTTAATTTTTGTTTTGTAAATTCGTTCTGTATGTTAATGAGATTGAATTTCCCCGCAGTATCAAAAAATGCACGTGATTGGAGGGGCACGCTTGGTGCTGCTTTCTTTAATAGCTGGTAGAGATGTGTCTGTTCCCAAAATTTAGGTTCGGTTTGGACAAGGACATAACACAGACAACCAAGATAAGTCATGACTAAACATTAAGATGGGTCTAGCCATGCTTTTTGGGGAGAGAGTACAAGTTTAAAGTATTCGCTGCTTTGACTTGGCACAATATTGGCTCAGGTGTTTAGGAGACGTGCATGAGCGAGTGTTGTTAACCCACAGACTCCAAAACCTGCATCACTTATTTTAACTGTCTAACAGTTTATAAATGTTATTTGTTTGCTTTGTTTCTATAATTTTTTTTGGTGCAAAACACAGATATTTTCTTGAAAAGAATCATTCTGTCATATATGACACACCAGTCTAACATTTTGCAAGAAAAGTTGTGTTTCTGTCCTGCAGTGTTTACATGATAGCCATTTCTGCTAATGCAGCATGTTGATATGGAATGTCTCTGGTTAGTTTCTCAGTAAGGTAGATTATAACATTATTTTAATTTATATAGCTAAGCTCTGGAGCTCTAAAGCCATGAGCGCAATTATGTTGTTGCGTGTCTGCTCACCGGCAACCCAACGCATGCACGCCGTCCCAGGCATGCACTTGAACTTGAAGGAAATGTTCATGTTTAGACAGTGGGTTTTGCTTCATGAGGAGAAATAAGTCTTCATTTCACTGAAAAGAAAGTAGGTTATATTATGGCTGAATCTTTACTGGAAATAATTGCAAATATTTTTGGAGCTCTGCTTTTAGATATCACCTAAATATTTATATTATTCTTAGTTTAGATGGAAAAGCAAGATGAATGTACCCAACTGACACATCTTGCTGTTCTGAGCAGATGGTAGCTGGTGAGGACAAACTGAGTTTTTTTTAGCAGTGGAAGGTTATAACCTGTCAATGGTTTTAACTTTCCTTTAACTTGTTGGACTTGTTGTGAGGCTGGCATAGGAACAGAGAATACATTTTTTCTCCAAACATATTTTGAATATTTATTGTGAAATGATGCATGTTATTACCTAACTTACTGAGATCTACACTCCAACCCAAACTAACTGTGTTTTTTGGAGAGAAAATATGTTAAACCTGAAGTGCTTACGCTGTTGTTTGTCTAAAATGATGTCATGCAAGGCACATCCTGGTGGAATGCTCCTGAAACTTTCACAAGCACAACACAACACTCTGTGAGCAGTGTTCTGATAGTTGTTTTCAAGGTTATTCTGACTGAATCGATTGTATTCAATACTTTAGTTGTGAAAAACTATAAAAAGAAAAGCCACAACGCATGAAAACAGGATATCTCACTTAGATATCAGCCCATGATTTAAGAGTGTATTGCCTTTGTTGAATAAGGGTTGTCAAGTCTATGGTCTAAGCACAAACCAGATTGCAGTCATGTGCCTTAAACTGTTTACTGTTCTCACATCTCCTAGACCCAGAACATCCTACCACAAGCCAGAGGTCGTACTATCAACAACTTTATCTACCCTTCATTGTTGTACCAGTCACAAACGAGTACTGCAGGTGGGCACTGGAACTGCCAATCTGCTCTAAAGAAAGCTGATTTCTCACCTCTGCTATTGCTTCTCACCATTCTGTTGTCTTTCTGCAACTAATTGAGACATGAATATCTCCACATAACTCTGATACACTAGCAGGTCTTTCCTCTGCTTATGCTTTCTTTCATACTCCACAAGCAACTGGGAGAGAAGGTGGCACAGATCTCCTCCTGTCTCTGAGTTGGTGCTTTACACTATTCTCTCTGTCACATCTAGGCATCTCCTCCTTTAAATTTCATGCAGTAACATTTTCCTCTCCAATCAACCTCCTTATTATTATCATTTATTGGCCTCCTGGAAACCATAGGACCCTTTTTAGAAGACATGGACACACTCCTCTCTACTTTCCCAACTGACAACACCCCTCTCATCCTTCTGGGAGACTTCAGTCTCCCCTCTGGCAGGCTCCAGTCCTTTTTCTTTTCCCACTTCTTTATTCTTTCTCTCTGACATTCAACAACTGCTCTTCCACACACACAAAGAGGGAATCTCCTAGGTCTTGTTTTCACTGTCCCTCCCCAGTCACATGCATTACCGTTACCCAACTCCACATCTCTGAGCTCCACTTGGTTTCCTTTACTATCACTTTACATATTCTACCTAACACCAGCTTTCAGTTTTCTCCCCTAATTCAGCAAAACCTTCACACTGTATCTCCTTCATCTGTTGCTTCCTGCACTTTATCTAATCTTCCTGTCTCCTTTTCTTCCCTACCATTAGACACTTTCCTGTCCTTACTCTTCTTACCCTGCTCCTTGGCTACCGGAGGTGCTGTGAAGCAATCGTAGAAAACACAGAGCAGCTGAGGGAAATCTCAACTTGAATCACATCTGGCTTCTTACCATGCTCTGTTATCCATATTTTCATCTGATGTGACTTCTGCTAAGACAGCCTTCTACAAGATGCCGCTGAACGGTTGAGGAGGATGAGAACTGATGACATCTTGGCTGATCTTGCAGAATGTGGCTTCTCTGTGACCGTCAAAAGTGCAGTCTGTGTAAAAAAAAAGTGCTGTCTGTTCTGCTTTGAAGAAAGAGGGAGTAAGAGATTTGGTTATAACTATCATATTCAAGAATTTTTGAAATGAGAGAAGTGATACCTGTCTGTAGTTGCTGTTGTCTGATGGATCCGAATGATATCCATATGACTAGATGATATGGAGTTATTATTGATAGTGGTGGCAAAGGGGAAAAGATTTTGAGACTACCAGACTCTCTTGTCCATCCACAGGAATCTTTTAATATGTGGTTCAGCATGGCAGTGGCTTGCTTCCTACCTGGAATGCCACTCATATCAGGTTACATGGAAGGGATCCACATCTGCTCTACGTAGACTCTCCACTGTTGTTGACTAGGGTTCAGTTCTTGGTCCATTTTTGTTCTCCCTTTATAGTGGGTCCCTCGGTGATGTCATATCCTCACATGGGTTTTCATACCACTACTATGCAGATGACACTAAACTCATCCTCTCTTTTCCTCCCTCAGACACTGATGTTTGTTCCTGGACCTTTGGGTGTCTGCAAGTTTCATCTTAGATGGCAGCTCACCAGCTGAAGCTTAATCCCAGCAAGACTGAACTGCTGTTCATTTCATCTGACTAATCCTCACATCAAGATTTTGTAGTCTCCCTAGACGCTGTTCTTCAGTCACTGCACAAAGACTTGGAGTAACTATGGACAATCGCCTATCTTTCTTCTCTCATATTGCTAATCTTTCTCCTCTTTCACATATGAATGATTTGTCCATTTCTTTGCACTAAGGACACTCAGATACTTCTCAGTCCCTTGTTAAGTTAAGGCTAGACTACTGCAACTCACTCCTGGTAGGTCTTCTTCTGAACGCCATTCGACTTCTGCAGCTGATCCAGAATGCAGCGGCATGGCTTGTGTTCAACCTCCCCAAGTTGACCCACACCTGTCCTCTTCTAAGATCTCTCCATTGGCTTCCTGTAGCTTCTCGCTTTAGATTCAAAATAGTAATTAAAAAATTAGATTTAAAATTAGTTTTACTAAGACAAAAATGGTCCTGCACCTTCCTACCTCAAAGCATTTATCACTGAAAATATATCAAAACATCATCTGGGTGAAATAATGGATTTATACTCTCTCTGAGTCTCCTCGCCTTGTGAGATGCTCATATATAATGTGTGCTTAAAGGTATAACTGAATGTCACCAACACTTTAGCTGTAATGTGTTCAAACCACTTCAGTGATGATGGTTTTGAAATACCACCACTGGATGCAAAGATTGAAAGTGGTTTCCAGAAGAAGTAAGTTATTACAGCTTATATACAGCTTATTTTGGTCTCTAATGCTAATCAGGCAAACCACATATTACAGTTTCAATGAATGACAGCACGCAACCATGACAGCAGGTACAAAGTTGATTCTAAACTTGTTCCATAATAATACATAGGGTTTACCAGTCCAGATTATCACGCCTTGTATGCTGCTGCTCATCATGCTCTCCTTCTTCCTCAGCTTGAGATAATACATTGAGGTTCCAGTGTTACTGGTTTTCATGTTAACTGGCAATATTAGCTTACAAATGTTTACTTTCCGCTATTTCCTTACTTCTGTTTGACTTTTGCAGATTTGTCAAGACTATTCATCTGAGTCAAAATGAAATCTGACACTTCACTTGGTTGTTCAATAAAGTTAAACATGTTTTGTGTCTGTGTTTTGCACCAATACAAATCATACAAATGAAAACAAATAAATAAAATTTATAATACATTAGGCAGGTAAAATAAGCGAGGCAAGTTTCAAACGTTAAAATACTCTCTCATGCACCAGCACGTCCCCTAACCACCTGAGCTATAACTGCTGAGGAATCAGTGAATAAGCTAAACTATATTCTCTTTCCCAAAAGCACGGCTAGACCTATGGTAATGTTTATTAGTCCCGACCTAACATGACTCTCTGTGACTGTAACCCAGCCTGTATTAACAGTAATTAAACACCAAGCTGTTGGAAATTTAATCTTATTTTCTCTTATTTATTTTACACATCGCTTTGTGCATTTGTTTACATGCTACCAGTTTGCGCTAATGTTACATTTTGGTATGGAATATCATCGGTTAGAATGGGTTGGAGCGTGGATCTCAGTAAGATAGGTAAATACACCCTGTGCACAATTATTAGGCAAGTTGTATTTTTGAGGATTAATTGTTATTGTACAACTATACAGTGCTCTTGGTCAATC
>JBCNYG010106165.1:0-12814 GCA_039654305.1 Porochilus rendahli | reverse complement strand
TCTCATCACAAACTTCATTTTGCCATAACTTGGTCAATTTTCAAGATATTACCACCAAATTTGTTTTATTTTAAAGCGTAGAGTGTCCTCTTTTAAATGGCATGGCTAACTCAATTTTGAATTTTTGGTCAATTTCAGTCTCGAAGTGAGCATAGGTGTTTAGCTTATCTGCCAGAGACGCGTATCCACCGATCTGGAAGTTGGTGCTTTGTAGTCCTTCATGTTCCTTAGTCTCTGCCACAGACTCCTAGAGCCACTCTGTTGAAATTGTGACTCTAGTTTGTGTGCGTAGTGCTGTTTTGCCTCCTTCACCACTCTGTGGACGCTGTAGGATGCAATCTTGTACTCGTCCATGTTTCCGCTGGCGAGCCCCGTGTATTACAACGGACCGAGATCTCTAAGCATCGCGGACGAATTTATCCACCCATGGCTTCTGGTTCGGAAAGGTTGGGATGGTGGTCTTCTGAACTGTGTCATTCACCAGTTTTCCTACAAATCCCATAACCGCTTCCGTAAACATGTTGACGTCATCAGATCACTGCACCGGAACATGTCCCATTCTGCGTCATCCAGAGCGTCCTGCCGAGAGGCAGCCGATTGGTCCATCCAGTGTTACACCTCCATCCGAGCCGGAACTTTCTGTTTGAGCCTTTGCTTATATTTTTGCATGAGGAAGGTGGTGGCTTGGTCAGATTTCCAGAACGGAGGGAACTACCTTCACTGTAGTGTAGCAGTGGTGCAGAGTCCTTTCACCCCTGGTGGGGCAGCTGATGTGTTGCTAAAAGTTTGGCGCTTCGCGTTTGAGGTTGGCACTGTTAAAATCCTATTCCACAACAATCACAGTGTCGCTGTGTTGAATCTGGTGCTGTGTGAGAGCTTCATGCAGCTCGCATAAAGCAGTGTTCGTGTCCGCCTGAGGTGGAATATAAATGGCGCTGACTATGACCAAAGTAAACTCCTGAGGTAGATAAAAAGGACACATTTGATGCTCAGTAGTTCCAGGTTGGGTGAGCAGGAGCGAATGAGAGGAACAATGCTTGCGCCGTTGCAACAGCTACTGTTCACCATTAAACACACACTGCCTCCCCTGGACTTCCCCGCGTCCTGTGTTCTGTCCATGCGGTGAACCGAGAAGAACTCAGCCATGTCTCAGTGAAACACAGGAGATTGCAGTCCCGAATGTCTCTCTGGAACTTTACCCTGGCCCTGAGGCATCAAGTTTATTCTCCAGAGACTGGACGTGGCGAGCAGAATGCTGGGCAGAGGTGTGCGGTGTGCACGAGCTCTCAGCCTGTTCCTGACGCTGGCTCGTTTTCCCTGGTTCCGCCGCGTCAGGTCCCTTCCTTTGTTCTCTCTGAGGATCCGCCAGTTCGGATCCGGGGTTAAAAACGTCGAATTGTGAATACATTGTATACCAATAGAAAAAAGAGTATCTATATCTTAATGAATGCACTTCATGTTGATAAATTTGCCGGTTTCATGTATTAAGGTTAACTTTGAAAAAACAAAACAAAGAAAAAAAGTGGTAGGAGAAGTCGCAACTGCGGCCAACTTCAACAGCACCGGAAGTACTTCCATTGACAGCGACGAAAGTAATTGCTTTCTTTCTTGTAGAAGAGTTGTTCGTAGCTTAAAGAAGAATGTAGTTACTCATGAAATTGGCTCCCTTTGTTCGTAATAGTTATGAATCAAACGTTGGATCTGAAACGTTCTGAATCGATTCCTCACGCCAAAAAACGTAATCAAATAGAATCGTGAGATGTTGTTAGATTCACGTCTCTACTGACCACAACAGACTCATGGAATATCCTGAGCAGTGTTAAGCAGATATTAACCTCAACAATAGAGATGGCTCTGGCACTTCTTATACATTGTGGTATTTTTTTTTTTAACCTAGTCCGGTCTATCAATATGAATTCCAAGGTGTGTGTGTGTGTGTGTGTGTGTGTGTGTGTGTGTATATATGTATATATGTATATAATATGTATATGTATGTACATACACACACACACACATACATACACAGACATATATTTATTTGTTTATGTTTTGTGCTGTGAACTGAATGTTATTTCTCTTCATGCTCTTCTACAGTTCCTCAGCTCGTTCACAGCGGGAAACTCGACTTCCTTGTGTTTGATTATCTATCAGAAATTACCATGTCCCTCCTCACAGCAGCCAAAACCAAGTCTCCTGTAAGAATTTATACTTCCTCATTCACTTCGGTAGCTGAGTGTGTGAGTGTGTTTTAAATAAGTATATAGTGTGTACATGTTAGTTAAGTGCATGTCTGGGTGTGTGTTTACATCTATAGGGTGTGTTTAATGTCTTCCGGTGGTACATTGTGTTTGCTAATCCAAGTTTTTCATGTTAAAAGTGTTATTATTATTATTATTATTATTATTATTATTATTATTAATTATAGTTATTAAACACTTCCAGGAATTTCTGGAAAATCAGTATTTGTGGGTTTAATTATTGATACAAAATGGCCAGAAAAATAACTTTATTCTGAAATTCTTCATTGTATATTGACTGGTACTCAATTTGCAGTTTCATTATAAAGTACCTACAAAAAGACCATCAACTCTGAACTCATGGAGTTGCAAATAAAAAGCCAACTCTGAGACTGGTCAGTAACAGAAAAAGGTTAAGCTGGGAAAAGTTACACAGACATTGGACAGAGGAAGATATTTGGTGGGTGGGTTGGGTTTTTCACAAAGAAGGACATCTGGAAAATTTGCACAGTAAAGGAAAAGATGCTGGAGGAGTGTGTAATGCCATCTGTCTAGGGAACAGTGGGGGAAATGTGATGGTCTGGGGGTGCTTTGGCGGTGGTAAAATGGGAGATTTGTATAGGGTAAAAGGGATCTTGAACTAGGAAGGCTATCACTCCATTTTATAAAACCATGCCTTACCCTATGGTCAGTGCTTGATTGGAGGCACTTTCCTCCTACAACAGAACAACAATCCGAATACTCCAAACTATACAAAAACTATTTAGAGAAGAATCAGTCAAATGGTGTTCTGTCAGCCAGCGCAGTCACCAGATCTCAACCCAATTAAGATGTTGTGGGAGCAACTTGACCATATGGTACAGAACTTTCTGGGGTGAGATTTCTTTATCTTACCTGCAAAGATCTGCAAGGCTGTAATAGGACGATTTTAGGATTTGAGTTTGAAGAACAGAATAATTTTTTAAGCTAACATTATTATTTGTAACCTTATTGATAGTTTGTGTTTTCATGGTAAGTGTGAAAATTTATGAATGACCCCACACTTTTGAAAATATATACAGTAATTACAGCAGGATGTCACAGCACAGCTTTAAGTAATAAAAAACTAAGAAAAATTATTAAACAAAAATAACACCGCTCATGCGTTAAATGTGACGTCCTCCATGACTTGCAAAACCATTAATGTGCCATGGGCACAACATTACTTCATTATGTTGGTGATACTTTTTGCCACTGCCAGATGTCAGGATTTATTTGCTGTTTGTGTGTGTACATACAGTATCTTGCAAAAGTATTCATAGTCAGTATTCATTGAACTTTACCACATTTTGTTACATGACAACCTCAAACATAAATATATTTTATGTGATAGACCAACACAAAGTGGCCAATCCCCCCAAGTCAATACATTGTAGAACCACCTTTCACTGCAAGTCTTTTGGGGTATGTCTCTGTCAGCTTCAGTGGTGAAGCGATTCACTTCTATTTATGATAATGTGATGGCGTGGCGATTGGGGTGCTGGGCTCACCATCGAGAGATCATGGGTTTGAATCCTCGAAGACCCCCACCGTGCTAAGACCCCTGGGTAAGGTCTTAACCACAAGTGTGCCTCTGTCCACCCAGCAGTATTAATGGGTACCAGTAAAAATACTGGGAAGGTAACCTGTGTGGACCAGTATCCCATCCAGGAGGAGTTGAACTCCTAGTCACTTGACGCTACAGAAACTGGGGGTAAGCACTGACCTGATGAGCCACTAGGCTAGGGTGTAAAAACCCAACAGACTTACTTCTACCAGCTTGGCACATTAAGAGACTGAAGTTAAATAACTTTGCCCTTTCTTCTTTGCAAAATAGCTCAAGCTCAGTCAGATTGGATGGAGAGCGTCTATGAACTGCAATGTTCAAGTCTTGCCACAGATTCTTAATTGGATTTAGGTGCGGACTTTTATTGGACAGTTCTAACACATGAATAGGCTTTGATCTAAAACCATTCGATTGTAGCTCTAGCTGTATGTTTAGGGTTGTCCTGCTGGAAGGGTAACCTTTGCCCCAGTATGAATGGAGCCCGGTATTTGGCTCCATCTGTCTTCCCATTAACTCTGACAAGCTTCTTTTTACCTTCGGATCAAAAAGCAACTCCACAGCATGATGCTGCCACCACCACATATCACAGTTAGGATGGTGTTGATTTTCTGCCACAGATAGCATTTTGTGTTTAGGCCAAAAGTTGTTGTGTTCCCCACATGGCTTGTGGCAAACTGCAAACGGGAATTATTATGGCTTTCTTTCAACAATGGCTTTCTTACACTCTTCCGCGAAGGACAGATTGGTGGAGTGCTGGACTAATAGTTGTCCTGTGGAAATGTAAATATTTTGCAAGTATGTAATGATCTAAAAGTTAAATGTGCAAATTCTCATTCATATTTACATGATGATAGTACCTCATAATAAACACAAATATACGTTTTTACTTGGTGTTTACTTGCCACACTGTAAACTCACCATGTTCACCTGCTGGGAGTAGGGAGTACCAACCTGGTGGTGGTGGCAGCTTTAACTTATTGAGCCGTGCACATCTCCAGGTGTATATAATGTTCAGTGGTTTCCTTACTGCACCCATGACTCACATGTGATTTTCTGAAATCTTCTCTTCCAGAGCATGGGATATGCTCCTGATTTTGTTCATGCTGTCATTTCACCGTTTATTAAGGAAATCAGCCAGAAAGGTAGGGCCAGTTTTTCTGATTGATGTGTTTTATATTCATTAAAAGATATGACTTGATATTTTTTACATACTGTATTAATAAAAAAGTTGACCGTTCTGCAGGTATTCGTGTGGTGAGTAACGCTGGTGGTGTGAATCCTCTTGCCTGTGCAGCTGCCATACAGGAAATGGTAAATAATGCTGGACTGAATTTAAAGGTCGCCGTAGTAACTGGTGATGATGTAATGCCTCAGGTAAGAAACGGCACTTGGCGTACTGCAGATAAAATATTCTTCCTCTATCAGATCAGCAGTGTCAGTTTATTATGCACATACCACAGACCTTTAAAGACCATAAATATTCAGACACTTACAAAAAGTTGCTGACATCCAAGACTTGGTTTTTTACTGTTGCACTGTGTCACACTCAGCTTTTAAACGTCACACTTAACGTTTACGTATTGGGTCTCGTTTTTTTTAAAAGCCGGACTTGGACATTATGTGTAGGACTCAGTTTTTAAATGTCGCTCTTGGCTTTTACATGTCAAATTCAGCTATTAAATGTTGGATTAGGGTTTTACGTATAAAACTCAGCTTTCAATTATTAGACTCCGACTTTTTCATGTCAGAATGGATTTTTAAACTTCAGACTCAGCTCTTTACTTATCGGACTCTGCTTTTACTCTTAAATGTCTGACTCGGCTTTTACATGTTTCACTCAGCTTTTAGCTGTCAGATTCGGCTTTTACAAGACTATGCTTTTTAAATGTCAGATTTGGCTTTGGTGTATGGCTGGGGTTTTACACGTCAGAGTAGGCTTTTGCATGTCAGAGTGGTCTCTCCTTTTATATGCCAGAGCATGTTCTTTACTTATCTGACGCTACTTTTACTTTTCGGACTTGACTTTTAAAAGTCAATTTTAAATGTCGGGCTTGGCTTGTACGTGTCTGGGTTGGCTTTTTGGTATTGGACTCAGCTTGTACCTGTCGGCTTTGCTTCTTACTTATTGGACTAGGCTTGTACGTGTCAGACTCGGCCTTTTCTAGTCAGAATGGACTTTTATACATCAATCTCTACTTTTAATAGGTCATACTTTGCTCGTTACTTATCAGACTCTGCTTTTATATGTCTGCCTCGGCTTTTACTGTTTGGACTTGTATTTTAAACATTGGACTCGATTTTAAATGTTTGGGTCGGCGTGTATGCTTTTCAGTATTGGACTCTGCTTATAAATGAAGGATTTGGTTTTGACGTGTCGGACTCGGCTTGTGCGCATCAGACTTGGTTTTAAAGTATCTGACTTGACTTTTTAACTTCTGTCCCAACTTTCATCTAACAGCCTCTGCTTTTAAATATCAGAATTATTGAAAATTAAAGTGGTGGTTTAGATTTTTTATTTGTTTGTCTGTTTTTCTTCTTAGAAAGACTCTCTGAATATGTTGAAGATCGCTGATCGACAAGAAATAAAACCACTTCCTAAAACAGTACACAGTATAAATGCATACCTGGGGTAAGATAATATTTCTATTAAAAATTCTTAAGATATACCACAAAACTCTGTACTCTGCTTTCCATCAACATAAAAATAAGTTCTTTATTAACTTCATCACACTCTCTGTGCACCATCACGCTCACTGTTTCTGTTCATCATCACGCTCACTGTTTCTGTTCATCATCACGCTCACTGTTTCTGTTCATCATCACGCTCACTGTTCCTGTTCATCACGCTCACTGTTATTGTTTTTCATCATCACTCTCACTCTTCCTGTTTACCATCACTCTCACTCTTCCTGTTTATCACTCACCCTCCCTGTTCATCACTCACACTCCCTATTCGTCGTCACTCTCACTGTTACTGCTCATCATTACTCTCACTGTTCATCACTGTTACTGTTCATCACTCCCACTGTTACTGCTCATCATTACTCTCCACTGTTCGTCACTCACTGTTCCTGTTCACCATCACTCTCCACTGTTCATCATTCTCACTGTTCTTCACCATCACTCTCCACTGTTCATCATTCTCACTGTTCTTCACCATCACTCTCCACTGTTCAGCATTCTCACTTTTACTGTTCATCACTCTTGCTGTAACTGTTCATACTCTGTTCATCACTGTGTTCATCGTCATGACTCTCATTGTTACTGTTCATAACTCACTGTTCTACATCATTACTCCCACTGTTCATCACTCACTGTTTCTGTTCATCATTATTCTGTCAGTGTTTATCATTGCGGTCACTATTCTTCATCACTCTCACCATTCTTCATCACTGTCACAGTTTATCACTCACTGGTTCTGTTCATTATCACACTCACTGTTAATCTCCAATGATCGCCATGCTTGCCTTGCTCACTGATCACATGCTTGCCTTCATCATCACTGTTACTGTTCATCATGACTCACTCTCACTCATCATTGCTCTCACTGTTTATCACTCACTGTTCTTCATCACTCTTGCTCTTACTGTTCATCACTCTCTGAGGGTCACTGTTCATCATCACTTTCACTGTTACTGTTCATCACGCTCCCTGATCATAATCACTACTCTCACTGTTCATTATCACTATCAGTGTTCAGAATCACTCTCACTTTTCATCATCACTCTCACGGTCACTGTTTTTCATCATTACCCTCTTGCTGTTCATCACTCACTGTTCTTCATCACTGTCACCGTTCACCACTCTCACTGTTACTGTTCTTCATCACTGTCACCGTTCACCACTCACTGTTTCTGTTCATCACGCCTCACTGTTAATTGCTACCACACTCACTGATCATAATCACAACTTTCACCATTCTATTTATTCTCACTGTTCATCACTCTTGCTCTCACTGTTCATCACTCTCGCTGATTATCACACTCAATGTTTTACTCTCACTGTTCATCGTCATGACTCACTCTCACTGTTCATTACTCTGTGTTCATTTTCATGACTCATTCTCACACTCAATGTTCATCATACCTCTTGCTGTTCATATTCACTCTTTAGGTTCATTGCTCTGTCTTCATCGGTCTTTAGTCTCACTGTTTATCTTCACACTCAAGGTTCTTCATCACTCTCAAGGTTCATCCCTCCCACTCTTCCTCATCACTCTCACTTTTCTACTTCACTCACTGTTCATCACTTTCACGCTTCCTGTTCACCATCATTTTCAATGTTGTTCATCATTTTCACCGTTCTTCACCATCACTCTCACTGTTCATCCTTACTTTCACTATTCATCACTCTCACGCTTCCTGTTCACCATCACTCTTACTGTTCATCATTACTCTCACGTTTCCTGTTTACCATCACTCTCACTGTTGTACCTCAGTTTCACTGTTCATCATTTTCACCGTTCTTCACCATCACTCTCACTGGTCATCATTACTCTCACTGGTCATCATTACTCTCACTGGTCATCATTACTCTCACTGGTCATCATTACTCTCACTGTTCATCATCACTCTCACTGTTCATCATCACTCTCACGCTTCCAGTTCACCATCACTCACACTGTTCATCATTACTCTTACTGTTCATCACTCTCACACTTCCTGTTTACCATCACTCTCACTGTTGTACCTCACCGTTCATCATTTTCACCGTTCTTCACCATCACTCTCACTGTTCATCACTCTCACTCTCACTGTTTATTATTAAATTCAAATTTGTTTGTCACATACAAAATCATGCGTATTACAATATGTAGTGAAATGCTTGGTATGACTGGCCAAAAATGTGAAGAATAAGCTATCAAAGTAACAAAAAGAAAATTACAATAACTATAACTAAAACTATTTATAGTTAGAGATCAATATAAATATAATAATGCAAAAATAGAAAATATAGAAAAATATGTATAAAATAAAATGAAATTTAAAATTTAATTCAATACATGATACAAAAAATATATATAAAATGAAATATAGACAAGGTATAAATAAAAATATAAATGCAATATAATAAAAGTTATTGCAGTGGCGATTTTCAAGTATATTGTCTGTCTATAAAATGTCTGTGGGCAATGTAACAAGTGTCTGTAAAGTGTTAAGTAGCTGTGTGCAACAATCAGCTGAAGTGTATGGTTATGTGTGGGGTATAGTCTACAATGTCCATGTACCAGTGTTCTGGTTCTGGTTTTGCTTTCAAAAACGGAAACGTTTCCCTGAGTGCAACAGAGAGAAGAGTCCATTGTTGGGAAGGCTGAGCTCCTTGATTATCTTCCTGGCCTTGGTCCAGCACCACTTGCTGTATATAGTGTCCAGGTCAGGAAGCTCGATGCGGATGGTACGCTCTGCTGATCGCACCACCCTCTGGAGAGCATGCCTGTCCTGTTTGGTGCTGTTTCCAAACCAGGCTGTGATACGTCCCATCAGGATGCTCTCAATGCTGCAGGTGTAGAAGGTTTTTAGCATCCTTGAGGGCAGTTTAAATCCTTCAGGCATCTGAGATGAAAGACGCTGCTGGGCCTTCTTCACCATGTCAGGTCCTGTGTGATGTAAACACCTAGATACTGGAAACTGTCCACTCTCTCCACTGGGGTCCCGTTGATGATCAGGGGCTGGTAATTCCTTTCCTTCTTAGTGCTGAAGTCCACTGTCAGCTTCTTAGTCTTGCTGATGTTGAGGAGGAGGTTGTTGGCCTGGCACCAATATTCCAGGTTTATAACCTTCTCTAGGTAGGCCGTCTCATCGTTGTTTGAGATCAGGCCCACTGTCACAGTGTCACCCACAAAATTGATGTTGGTGGAGCTGGAAGTGTCCACACAGTCTTAGGTGTATAATGAATACAGCAGGGGGCTTAAACCACAGCCCGGGGGGGCTCCAGTGCTGTCGGTGAGTGAGGGTGAGACATGGTTGCCCAACTGTATCGCCTGTTGTCTGCCTGTCAGGAAGTTGGAGATCCAGCGACACAGGGATGGGCTGAGGCCCAGGATCTCCATCTTAGTGTGGAGGGAATTATGGTGTTAAATGCTAAATTGTAGTCAACAAACATTTTCACATAATTCTACTTTCCACTGTCCTGATGATTCAGGGCTGTATGATGGAGGTGTGAGATGGTGTCCTCAGTAGATTGGTTGGGACGGTATGCAAACTGTAGAGGATCCAGAGTGGCCAGTAGGGAAGAATTGATGAAGTCTCTGACAAGCCTTTTGAAGCACTTCATCACTACCGAGGTAAGGGCCACTGGGCTGTAGTCGTTCAGGCAGGCGCGCTGGGGTTTCTTCAGGACCGGAACAATGATGGACTGTTTGAAGCATGTCAGGATTAGAGACTGTTCCAGGGAGAGGTTGAAGATCTCAGTGAACACTGGAGCAAGCTGGTCGGCGCAGGTCTTCAGGACCCGACCCGTGATGCCATCTGGTCCTGCTACTTTCCTTGTATTCATTCTCCTGTATGCCATTCTCACGTCGTGCTCTGAGATGATGAATGGGTTATCCTCTCTGGTGTGCTCCAGAAGTGTGCTGCCTATAGTGATGTTAGCACTGCTAACTCTGTTAGAGCTGTGAGCTGCAGCCTCGAAGCGAGCATAAAAGGTTTTTAGCTCGTCTTCCAGAGAAGCGTCTCCATTCACTGATCAGGAAGTTGGTGCTTTGTAGTCCATCATGTTTCTTAGTCCTTGCCACAGACTCCTAGAGCCACTCTGTTGGAATTGGGACTCTATTTTCTGTGTACGCTGTAGGATGTGGTCTTGTACTCTTCCATGTTTTCGCTGGCGAGCCATGTGTTATACGCAGCGGAACGGGATCTCCGAGGCTTCTGATTCGGAAACTTTCTGATGATCTTCTGAACCGTGTCGTCCACCAGTTTTTCTACGAATCCCACAACCGCTTCGGTAAACATGTTGACGTCATCAGAGCTGCACCGGAACATGTCCCAGTCTGTGTCATCCAGAGCGTCCAGCAGAGTAGCCGCGGATTGGTCCATCCAGTGTGCAACCTCCCTCCGAGCTGGAACTTCATGCCTTATTATATTAAGGCATGAGGAAGATGGCGGCATGGTTGGACTTTCCAAATGGAGGGTGAGATTGTGCCTAGTAACTGTCCTGTTGCTGATGAGTTGATAAGTTTGGCGCTGTGCGTCTGAGGTAGGCACTGTTAACGTCCCCCGCCACAATAAGTGCAGTGTCCTGGTGCTGAGTCTGGTGCTGTGAGAGTGCTTGAGGTAGAATATACATGGCGCTGACTATGACCGAAGTTAAAACTTCTGAGGTAGACAAAAAGGACGACATTTGAAGGGCAGAAGTTTCAGGTTGGTTGTGCAGGAGTGAGTGAGAAAAACAATGTAGCACTGCTGCACCAACTACTGTTCACCATTAAACACACCCCGCCTCCCCTTGACTTTCTTAAATCCATTGTTCTGTCCATGCGGTGAACTGAGAAGAACTCTGCCGGCTGGATGGCGTGGTCTGGCACTGCTGGGTTCAGCCATGTATCGCTGAAGTAGAGGAGATCACAGTCCCGAATGTCCCTCTGGAACTATACCATGGCCCTGAGGTCATTGAGCTTATTCTCCAGAGACTGGACGTGGCGAGCAGAATGCTGGGCAGAGGTGTGTGGTGTGCTCTCAGCCTGTTCCTGACACCTTCTCGTTTCCCCCGGGGCCGCCGCTTCGGGTCCCGTTCTTTGTTTTCCCTGAGGATCTCCTTCGGCCAGCTCGGATCCGAGATTTAAAGCGTCAAATTGTGAGTACATTGTACACCAATAGAAATAAAAGTATCCCTATTCGTAACGAGTGCACTCCATGCTGATGATTAATTCGCCAGTTTCATGTATTAAAAGTGGTAGGAGCAGCCGCAGAAGTAGAATCCTTACTTTTACTTTTACTGTCCACCATCACTCTTTTTGTTCATCATCACTCTCACTGTTCCTGTTGACCATCACTCTTACTCTTCCTGTTCATCACTCTTACTTTCACTGTTCATCACTTGCTCTTCCTGTCCACCGTCCACCATCACTCTTACTGATCTTCATTCAATGGAATTCAGTTTTATTTGTATAGCGCTTTTTACAATTGACATTGTAACAAAGCAGCTCTACATAGTAAATTAAATTAGGAAAGAATCTTAAAAATTCTCTACAACCCCCCTACACATCCCTAATGAGTAAGCCCGTGGCGACAGTGGCAAGGATAAAAAAATAGAGAGGAGGAAAAAGGGAGGGGGGGTGGAAAGAGAGGTTGTTAGGTGTTCTTGTAGCAGTGTAATAGTAAAAAATTTTTAAAAGAATTAACTAGTGCTGGGTACAAGCAAAGACTCCGGCATGACTAACTATGGTAGCGTAAATAAAAAGAGCGAAACCAGAAGGAAGACAGACATGAGGGCACCCTGAAACATTGGGCAATCCGCCGGTCAACTGTCAACGGACCTGGGTGAGCATGTAGAGTGAGGGAGCGACAGCGTCCCAACGCCACAGTTTACCTGAACTCTCTATGCCTGATAACCCCCAGATCTGCTCCTTTACCTAATAAAGGACTGTTAACAAAATGCTTGACTAAACAAGTAGGTTTTCAGCCTAGTCTTAAAAACAGAGACTGTGTCTGGGTCCCGAACATTAACTGGAAGTTTATTCCATAATTGTAGGGCTTTGTAAGAGAGAGCTCCGCCCCTGCAGTAGTCCTCAGTATTCGAGGTATCACTAAGCAGCCTGCATCTTTTGAGCTATGTGGTCGAGCTGGATCATAAACAACAAGACGTTCGCTAAGATAATGTTGTGCAAGACCATTAAGTGCTTTATAGGTTAAAAGAAGTAATTTATATTCGATTCGAGACTTAATTGGGAGCCAGTGCAGTGTAGATAAGATGGGGGCGATATGCTCGTGTCTTCTGGTTCTAGTAAGAACTCTTGCTGCTGCATTCTGGACTAACTGGAGCTTGTTTATGCACC
>JBCNYG010106072.1:0-12834 GCA_039654305.1 Porochilus rendahli | reverse complement strand
AACAAATGGCTGAGGCAAACCGAAGGATGCGCGACATTTAATTAGGGCCACGAGCTAGGAAAAAAGGGGACAGGAAGATGCTCCCAATCAGGAAAATGGGGCTAAGATCAGACTTACTCAGGCTGAATAGACAGGAGGGAGCAGATTACGAATATGAAGGGGAAAATGAGGATGAAGAAGGTGATGTGATCTCAGGAGTAATCGAGCAAGAACCATTAGTAAAACTCCAAGCACCAATAATAGTGAAGGGCCATGATGTGGCCTTTCCCGTGGTCATTTATGGATCTAGCGGTACTAATCAGCCGACTGCCAAGCATCTGTGAAGCAGCCCAAAGGTATATTACCAGGTTCGAGGAACAAACAATGGAACAAATATTGTCCATAAGAGACAGCAAAGCAATATGGTCGTGATCGCTGGGCAAAGCCAAGATGATAGAAATATTCACGAATGCTGGCTATAAAGAAGAAGCAGAAGAACAGGCCTAAGATGCAAGGACATTAAATAATTACCAAAACGAACTGTGGGAGGCCTTGAGGCAAGCATACCCGTCTAAAGCAGATCCTAGAAAAATTAAAAGAAATACTTTGGGCGAAAATGAGAATGTAGCAAAATTCATACTGAGGTTGCAGAGGGCCTGGAGAGAAGAAATGGGAGCAGCATGGGACGAATCACCCGCCACTGAAGCATACTTCCGCGTAACGGTAAAAAACGCCATGCCCAAGGAAGCACGGGACAAGCTTGAGGACATAGTGGAACTAAGCACAATGCCCTGGGCATCCTTTGAAGCAAATGTGATACATTGCGTTGAGTTTGCTAATGCAGCTGCATAAGATTCAGCTGAGCGAATTGATGCGAAACAAACAAGAGAGTACAGAGAAGAAAAAAGAAGAGAAAAATGCAGCAAAACAGGCAGCCATAATGGTGGTTCAGCCAATGCCCCAAGTGGCTGCCCAACCTGTACCTCTAGCCCCACAGCCAGAAGCTGTGGTGCAGCCTGCCTCAGCATACCCACCACAACAGGTTCAACCAACTTATTATGCCCCTCCACCCATGCCAACTTATCCTCCGGCACAGCAGTACCAACCTCCAGCCCAACAATATCCACCTCAGAACAGAGGATGGGGGCAAGGAAGAGGACGAGGCCGAGGAGGATGGCAACAACCAAGAGGAAGAGCTCCAAGAACCAAGGAGAAAGAGGAGGAGGATGCTGGGTGTGTCAGGACCCAAACCACTTAAAACGTGACTGTCCATATGCAAACCAACAAGGAGGACAGATGACGCCTCCAAGAAATAATCCTCCGCAAAACCAAGGGTGGCAGAACCAAGAAAACTGGGCAGGAGCCTGGATGGGCCCTAACCAGCCACCCCAAGGACCTCAGCACTTGGGAGAAGGCTCCGCAGGGCCTCCACCGGGGAGCATGTGAAGATAACCCAGAGAAGCCAGATGGGGAGCTGGTGTAGTATACGACCTCACTGCATCCCGCACAAGAACCTACTGTCCTAGTGATGGTGGGTGGACAGATTCGGGCACCATTCCTGATCGACACAGGTGCCACATATACAACTATAGGAAGAAAAGGCTTAAAGCTCCCCCTCTCAAGCAAAGCAGTAAAGACAGTAGGCTTCTCAGGGAAAACACAGACTTTGCGACTTACTGAGCCACAAGAATTGGAAATCTAAGGAATAACAGTCCAGGCACCAATATTGTATTCACAAGACACTCCAGCAAACCTGCTCGGCAGAGATGTACTCTGCAAAATGGGAGCCAAGATACACTTATGTTCTGCATTTTTCAGCATCCCATTACATCCAGATTCCCAGTTTCTATTTGCCTTCTCATATGGGGGACAGCAGTACACCTATACCAGACTACCCCAAGGGTATTGCGAGAGCCCTTCAGTCTTCAACCAGGTCTTAGTTAAAGACCTTGCTGACCTGGAAGTGGACTCTACTGTGCTTCAATACGTGGATGATCCTTTGATCTGCAGCCAAATGAAGGAGCAGTGCATGCAGGACTCTGTGACAGTCCTAAAAATTTTGGTGAAAAACGGTCACAAGGTAGCTAAGGAAAAATTGCAATTCTGCCAACCAAAGGTGGAATATCGAGGTAGAGTGCTTGAAGGCACCACACGAAAAATCTCCCCAGAGCATGTGGAAGCAATCCGCAAGGCTCCCCGACCTCAGACCGTCTAACAAATGCTGTCTTTCTCTGGCTTAGCTGGATTCAGTAGACCATGGATATGTTACTTTGCACTGAAAACACAGGCACTTAGAGACATGGTGAAAGTGGCAGATCAGACAAAATCAAGTGCTAAACTGGAGTGGACAGAAGATGCTAAGGCAGCTTTTGACAGGGTAAAAGCTGACTTGTCCTCAGCACCAGCATTAGCGTGTCCAGATTACGGGAAGCCATTTCCCCTATATGTCTCAGAAAAGAAAGGGTTCGCGTCTGCAGTGCTAGCTCAGGAACAGAAGGGGATGGGAAAAAGGCCCATAGCATATAACAGCGCCGCGCTTGATAATGCGGAGATGGGCATGCCATCATGTTATTAAGGATTGGCAGCAGCAGCATTTGCTTTTCAGCAGGCATCGTCAATCACAATGGGGCATCCAGTGACCCTATACACTTTCCATGTGTTACATGCACTGCTGACTAGTCAGAACTTCAAAATAACCAATGCCTGGCGAA
The DNA here is from genome assembly GCA_039654305.1 of Porochilus rendahli. NCBI lineage: Eukaryota > Metazoa > Chordata > Actinopteri > Siluriformes > Plotosidae > Porochilus > Porochilus rendahli. The sequence goes on along the minus strand of JBCNYG010106072.1, from coordinate 10,144 downwards.
CGGGCTATGACGTCATCCTATCAGCCCCAGAGCTGACCATTGAGAAGTGTCGCACAATAAATCCTGCAGATAGAATAGTGCTTCCACAGGAAGGTGACCCACATGAGTGTACAAAAGAGGTAGAGATGTACCTAACAGCCAGAGCAGCCCAATGCTCAATGTGTCTTTTTTGTGGATGGATTATGCTATTGCACTAGCACTAACAAAGGTAACAAGCAGGGTATGTGGTAGTTAGATTCAATGATGATCTGAACACCTTTGAGGTAGTGGTATCAACAGCCTGAAAGTTGGGTACTGGCAAAGCATGCACCATTTACACAGATTCGCCTATGCTTATGGTGTATGCCATGTATTCGGGCCTATTTGGGCACAAAGAGGTTTCCAGAGAGCAGATGGGTCAAACATTGTACATGGGCCGGCAATTTCAGATTTATTGGAGGCTATGATGCTTCCTAAAGAACTGATGAGGCAGCAAAGAGAGCAGCAGTAGGAGAAGAGACTTGCATAATGGGTATGATGGAGGCGGGAGAACCAGGCGAAGCAGAACAAATGCAGGTAACGATGGAGGACATTAAAGACTTTCAAAGAGCAGCTACAGCTGCAGAAAGGGAATTGTGGAAAAAGCGAGGAGCAGTTCAATATCCACAGACAGAGGTGTGGAGAAGTTGTGATGGAGTGCTGGTAGCCCCATTAGCTCTTATCCCAATGCTAGTGAATGAAGCTCACAGGATAGACCCTTGTGACAGCAGAAAAATCTTTGAGACAATTCGGAGAGATTGGTGGTCCCCATACTTAGCCAGTATGGTGGACAAGTTTATAAGAGCATGCGAACTGTGTGAAACACGTAACGTCGGAAAACACTTCACTGCACCCATCAGTCACATACGACAACCTGACGGACAGACATTTAATGATTGACTTTGTGGACATGACGGAAAGGAGAGAAAGCAAAAGGTACGTCCTGGTAGTGGTAGACCACTTTAGCAGATGGGTAGAAGCGCAGGCCACCGCCAAATGCGACGCTAAAACAGTGGCAAAGTTCTTGTGTAGGGAAGTGATTCCACGGTTAGGTATCCCAGACCGACTAAGCTCTTTTCGTAAATGAGGTGATAAAGAGCATAACAGAGGCACTATGCATAACTCACAGTTTGGGGTGCGTACACCACCCCCAGTCACAAGGGATGGTCGAAAGGGCGAACAGCGTGTTAAAGGAGAAGGTGGCCAAGATCTGTGAAACCACCAAATTGAACTGGGTACGGGCACTACCGTTAGCGCTCATGAAAATGCAATCACAGACCAACAGAAACACACATTTAACACCACATGAGATGCTCACACTCATGTCAGTGCAGCCACACATGGAGCAAAGATAGATCAGGAGGAACTTCGTCAAGCAGAACCGGGAGACTATGTTTACATTAAAATATTTAAGCGAAAGTCCTGGAAACATGGATGCAGGGAAGGGCCGTTCAAGGTGGTGCTGGCAACACCAACAGCAGTCAAGGTAGATGGCAGAGAACACTGGTATTACTTAAATCATTGTTGCAGGGTGGCTGGAAAAGGACCAAAGTGGAAGGCATCACGCCCCAAGCTGATACAGTTGGCCCACTCAGATGAAGACACTGATCCAGAAGATGTGGACCAACCTGACGCACCTGCGTTCCACACACGGGGAAAAGGGAAGCAGCCCCTAAACAAGGTAGTACCACAAGAGGAGGAGATTAGCGAGCAGATAGTGGAGCCTGAAAGCCCACTCTCACCCGAGTTCAAAGCAGCGGTGCACCAATTCCCAGATGAACCAGAGGCAATAACGGGACTACTGGACGACAAGCAACCAGGTCCCTCAAGACCCAGAACCAAACCAGGCCCCTCAAAGTATGAGCCATTCATATCCGCCACAGGAGACCTAACCACGCTAGATGAATTAAATCTTACTCGTGGGTACACCGACGAGTCAGAATGAAGATTAAAACAAAAAAAAACAAATGATGCCGGCAAAATACCCCACATACGTGTCTGGCAGAGCATGCCCCATTCGTACTAATAATTCTAATGTTTATAGGATACACACTTATAGTGGTGATAATAGGGAAAGGTATCCAAATGCTAGCCCCAAAGCCGATCCCTGCTGATTTAATTAAAGAAAACCTTACACAGCCCTGTGATTCGGATCCCCTGCAGGCCCAGTATAATGCTAGCCAGATACCCGGAACAAGAGTAAATCAGCGGACCTTAGAAGTCCACATAAGAAAACAAAAGACTTACACAAAAGAAGATCTCCCCGTCCATCATTAGCAGGATACAAAACCAGTCCAAAGTGATCTTAGGGTGGCAAAGACAGATTTCCCCCGTACTAAAAGTGCAGACAGTACCATTGGCAGACATATGGTTGTTGTGTGGAGGACTGAGATTAAGACAGGCGCTACCCTTGAACTGGACAGGACTATGTGCACGTATAATGATTATCACCGATTTAAAAATGTATAAAAGGGGGGACGACCTGGACGACACCCCCACAGAAACAATTCGCAGCAGAAAGGAAAGATCGTACAGAATGGATGATGGCGTGTACAAAAATGACATTGGACAGCCACGTGGAATCCCTGATCAATACAAGGCGCGCAATGAGAAAGCGGCCGGCTTTAAATCTCTTTTTCTGCACGTGACTACAAACAAGAACGTTGAATAGATTAGTTACATTTATTATAATCAACAATGATTTATTAATTATACAGATGATGCCCTACGAGCTCTAGATGAGCAGCTATCCACCACCAGCACAATGACACTGCAAAACCGTCAAGCGCTGGACTGGCTGATTGTAAAAGAGGGCGGGGTATGTATGGTTTTTGGTGACCAATGCTGCACATATATCGCCAATAAGACTGCCCCAGGAGGCTCCTTCTATGAAGCAATGAGAAAACTTGGTGAACTGCGGTGTGAAGTCAAGCGGAATGCAGGCTTTGTCATGTTCTCCGCAGAATGGTTTAACAGCTTCTTTGGACGATGGGGCGGGTGGTTTGTTAAAATGGAAATGCACGTGGGTATAGTTTTTACGATCGTCTGTGTAATGGTTTGCTATGTCTTTCCAATGGTCAGAGGACTATGCATCCAGGTGACAGTGAAACAAATGAACGTGCTAATGTAGCCCCCCAAAACTGACGGGGTCCAACCCCTGCTAGCTGATATGCTGGACGACATAGACAACAAAGACTAGGAAACTGGTGACGAGGACTCTGGTCCCGACTGCTTTGTCCTTGAGGACTTAGCATACTTTACATAAGAGTAACCGTGACTATTGTACAGACGTTTGTCTACGTGTTGCTTCAATGTGTGTCCTCTGTTGTCGCTAGTCTTGTTTGTTCGCTTGTCTATGCCCATATAAATGTTGTGTGCAGGAGTCATGGCAGCCTCCGTGGGTGATGGCCCCTCTAACCCATCACTTTGGTGCAGACACCCTCGCCACAGATGCAGTTCCCAGCCATGCTCTCAAAGGGTGATCGATGAGCATGGGATCTGCCATCCAGGCAGTCCGCTCGACATAATCTGTGACGTCTGCGAGACACTCCAAAACCACCTGCACGTGAGACCCGACTGCCCTTGGAACCCTGACCCCCAATGGAAAGTCTTTTATTCTTGCTGCACGGACACAGAATGGATAAGTGCTACGGACTTACACCGTCCGGTCCACGCGATTCTCACCAAGGCACACTTTTACTATGTCGAGAAGGTGTGGTGCCCCAGCTACCATGCCACGGTGGTTGACCTCCCCCGAGGGCTCTCCCTAACCATCCGCCTTTACCGGCTTCATCAAACGATATCCGTGGCAAAACCTTTCGTGACGCAGGCTGCCCACGGCTGCCTCATGTCCAACTGTTCTGGTTTAAAACACGCATATGGGCAATTACTGTGCCCCTGCCACGCTGGATTTCTAAACTGTACTGTCACCACCACTGGTGGCGGGACTAAAACATGGCCTCTTATTTTCCAGAGATCTGTTTGATGTGTGCTATGCTTCATTGTGTATAAGCTTATCTTATTAATTATATGATGATCCCGGCGGGATTCTGGCTGTCGCGCACATAATGCGGGCAGAGTGGGAATTTTCCCTCGAACATGGCAGATGGAGGGTTTTTCGCCCACTCCTGGCTCACCTTACTGTAGGATGTTTTCTGTTTGGGTTGAAAGGGGAGAGTAATCTGGGAAGATTTTTGAATTTCGGATAGTTTTGAGGGTTTAAGTTTCTATTTTTAATTCTGTTTAATTTGTTTCTATTCTAATTTTAATATTAAGTAGAGGGTTTGTTTTTTGTTTTGACAAGGGTTTTACAAGTCTAATTTTGTACAAAGGTTTTACATGTCTGATTTTATATTTCTGTTTCACAGGACGGTAACCAATGTATATTGGGGTTTGTGTTTCACCTTATAGTCTTCTAACTTCTACTGACTTCTACCCAATCTGGGAGGTTTAAGTATGTTTATTTGACTGACGTCAGGTTATTGTGTTTAATTTCCTTGAGTGGGATTATGTGTACTGATCCCATCAGACAGGAGGGAAGCTTTAAAGAATGTACAGGGGGTATGGGTGTAGGGTAATGGAAGTGCAGTGAGAGCAGAGAGGTGATAATGTAGACATAATAGTAGAAGGTCCAACAGGCCAGATACTATATACGTGGAATATATATATTATGGAACTTTTAGGGTTGTGTATATATAAACTATATGGAACTTAGTGGTAGGACATATGGGTGCCTCACAGCCCTGTAGCGATAAAGAGGTCATAGTGAAGTGCCATAGCTGACATGACGATGTCTGTAGATGTCTCCAGTGCTGTGCTACGCTCCAATGACAATCAGGATTCCTGCATATTTTGCTAGGACATAGAAACTGAGGACAGCCCACTGATTGAGCCGTGTGACTGTAAAGGCAGCCTAGGTTTTGTACATCCGGTCTGTCTCCACCAGTGGATTAGGAGCTCAGACACACGGCAGTGCGAACTATGTAAATTTGAGTATGTCAAGGGAGAAGCCGAAAGACAAAGAAGAAGATGGCCAAGGGGCTAAAACCACTGCATGGATGGGTGAGTCCACCCATGTCGTCCCGTAAGAAATGGACTATTATGGGACTGCTTATGCTCACTATGGCCGCATACGCCGCGGCCTTGGGGATTTTACGCATTATGATCTGAGAAAACGTGACCGGATTGGGCATTGTCCGACAATTCTGGCTTACTCTCGCCGTGTGCCTCGGAATAGTGATGGGTGTGGGGTTGTCATTTCTACTGTGCTACAAGACCGCTATCTTTTAGACTGAGCTGAAAATGCTCAATAGGAAAATATATGTGCAGAACTGGCAACACACTGAGGTGAGCAGGGACGACAACCAGGGTCTAGAGGTGATGGTAGAAGGTATAGATCACTGGACACTTCGTTGAAACTCCACAACAAGTATATTATATGCTTTACTCATAGGACTGTAAACCATGGACCCTCAAAGACTGTACTGGACTATTTTCGTGATGATCTGCCTAGAGCACGTTGACCTTGTCATGGGTACGTGTGGCCTAGCAGAGTATGAGAAAAATGGTGAGTGCTGCCCCATGTGTCCAGCAGAAAACAGTGTACAGAAACCAGTACCACCTGCACACCGTGTCAGGGAATGTCATACACTGACGAGCCCAACGGATCACCCGCCTGCGTAAATTGTACATCATGCTCAGAGCGACAGGAATTAGAGGAAGATGTGGCATGCACAGCGACAGCAAACACTATTTGCAAACCACTGGATGGATTTTATTGTACAGACTACAACAAGGGTTGTAGCCACGCAGTGAGACATACAATGTGCCAACCCGGACATTTATAGGACAAAATGGACTAAGGATAATGACACCATCTGCGCAGATTGCCCAGATGACATGTTTTCAGATGGCATGGTGGACACTTGTAGGCCCCATCAGGATGGACACAGGACACAGTTCACGTTAGTCCTGGGAACAAATGCCACTGATGTGATATGTGGAACCAAACTAATGCACACCCTTTGTGGCATATCAGATGGAAGTGGAGGACTGCTGGGACTTATTGCAGCAGTCATCGTATACCAACGATGGATACTGCGCAGGGGACATGACCAACAAGAGACTATACAGGAACAGGCAGACAATACGGCAGAAGGGCGGTGTGTGGGTGACTCCCGGCACCCAAACCATGTAACCCCACCGCATTAGGAGGACAACATAATTTAATGTTTGTCATTTTTGAAAATAAGATAGGGCCTCATCCATTAGAGCACCCAGGAGTGCTGTTAGAACTAGGTTAGTGAATGATGTTAAAACTTAGAAGGTTAACATACGGTGTGCATACTTAAGGAAGCGTACATGATGAAGGTGAGACCCAAGAATCTCAAAGGGGGGAGTAATGTGGGAAAAATGACCTTATACTCACATATATTTAGCTTAAAATTAGCATTATAACATGCCCTGCCTAATTTAGCATTAAGAGAGTGAATATGGCTCATATGGTAGTAAAATGCTTGAATAACAGTAGTATAGCAGCAGGCAGATTTACTGGGTAAAAGTATGATAGCAACAGTTAGATATTACTGTGTAATAATGACACAGCCGTTCCAGGCACTGAAGACATGCTGAACCTCAGGGACACAGCAGTCTCGGAGGACGTGCTGAACCACAAGACCACAATAAGTCAGAAGCAGAGTGTCAAAACATGCAGCTAAGTCAAAAACAAAGAAGAACTATTAACCTTAGCTTGAGTAATAGGGTGTAGTAACATGGAAGAACTTTTAACCTTTGACCAAAATGTAACCATGAAAGAAAGACACTGGAGACTAGAGTAAAGACAAGAGAAGGTTTATTAAAGGTTAGAAATCAGCCAGCCTGTTTAAAGGGATGATGGGTACACCTTCATCAGTAGTCGAAGATGGGGCATCTTCAGTGAGTGGGGAAGTGGGACTGTAGTCAGACTCGGCATTCTGATAGGGTGACCCAAAGTACTCCAGAGGGAAAGGCACTGGAAAGGATTCTGGAGAGGAGTACTCTGGGGAATGCAAGGGGATAAAGGGCGATTCTGGAGAAGACACAAGTTCTGGCTTAAGAGAAAAATACCAATAGTTCCTGGGTAGATTGATCTCGGGTCTCAGGCTCAGTCTGAGTAGACTGATCCTGAGTGGCAACTGGAGGTTGAAAGGGAAAAAAGGGAGACCTGGATTGAGACCCAGGAGATCTAGAAGGGAACCAGGCAGCGGAGAAAAACCAGAAAATTCAAAAGATTGGGATTAGCATGGGCCAGATGGTAATGGAGATGATGATGTTGACCAGACCCTCCCCCTTCTGAAGATAGCACGACAGGCTGACTGAGCTGAAACAATAGGAAGAGGAAAAATACATGTCATGTGACTATTTAATCAAATATGTAATCTGCAAAACAATTTAGCAATCAAGAATACTACTGAAAACGCTTTAAGGCCTAAGAAGCCATGACATGCATTTAAGTAAAACTAGCACAGTGGATATTGGTACATTAAGGACTTACACAGTATACACATTAAAGAACTTACACATAACTATAAGACAGCAATTATATAGAATAGCTTGCTTAAAGTTTGCAAACATAAGATTAAAGGTAATAAAAGATTAAAGGTACTTACACATGTTGAATAAATCAGAAAAGTAGCGTAGAGTGTATTCCGTTTGACCGGTTCACCACAGAGCAAAATCAGAACATAACGATAATGATAACATAACACAGAAGCGGGCGCTTATATGAGAGCGCCACTTTTTTATAAAAACTTCCAAGAGCACCTGAAAATAAGGGGAAATTAGGTAGAACTACGTCACACCAGGAAGTATAATATCACGCTAAGGAGGAGCAAAATCACATCACAGCCGGAAACATGACATCACAGCACAGGGAGGAACAGAAAATAAGGGGAAATAAAAATGAGGAGGGTGGAGCCAAAATGACTCAAACATGAATTTAATGGGAAATTGCTAAGTAATGTAAAAATCAAAAGAAGGTGGCGCCTAAGAGACGCCAGAGAGTATAAAAGCAGGGGTTTTCAAAGGGGAATTTGCTGGTTCTTGCTAGATGCTGTTGGGATCAGACCTTAGAGATTGGCCACTCTCTCTTTGTTTTTGTGATTGATTGCAACTTGGAATAAAAAAACCTACTTTCCTTATCTGCTGAGTTGGGACTTTGATTTTAATAGTGTTTTTGATAGCGTTAAAGTTATAGCATAACAGTTAAAGAAACGACTAAAGGTGAACACGGAGGGACCGAGCTGCCACCTGCGTATGTCCCCTCAGGGACTTCTCAGGGGATTTCTGACATATTTTTGGTGCCGAAACCCAGGAATTGCATAAAAGGGCTGACGTGTGGCTGAAACCTGAAGTGCCTAGGTTGTGACTGCTACAGACCATCAGAATACGGACGTCCATAGTGAAGGTAAGCAGACACCTATTATCAAAATCTGTTGTAGATTCTGTGGTCTGTGGGGTGTGACAGATATGTGTATGTCTATGAAAATATTGTATAAGTGTATACTATGTATGAAGATACTGTGTAGGAGTGCACTGCGTATGTGTGTGCATTGAGGATCTTAAGGAGGTGGTGTGCCATGAGGAAGTTAATAATTAATGTTGAACTGGTTGTGACGTGATGTGCTAGAATAACATTCTGTATGTACTAAGAGAAGACTGCCGGCAGTGAAAGGAAGGAGTAAGAGAATTAAGGAAGAGGCTGTTAAGCAGAGAAGTAGAGATAGATTAAGGTGTGTGAGTGGATATTGTGAGAGAGCAAGAAGGAGGGTGAGTATTTTTGTTTCATTTAACAGGCACATGTTAAAAATAGACATACAGACACACACGGAGAAGGAGCGCACACACAATCGCTGACACACAAGCGCACATACATAACCATGTGGTAGTGCAGGAAGGGAAGCGCATGCTTGCAACAATGCACACAGGCTCAGGGAAATACCCGAATGACTAACCACGAGCTAGAGGTGTGAAAACAGGAGTTGAAAGCCAGACTAAGAAAAGAAGTAATATTGAGAGTTATAAAATAATAGTGAAAGTTTGAATATAATAACTTGGTTGACTGACTTTGACAGACTACTGCTTGAAGAAACAAAAGGGATCAGAACGTTTCAGTAGAGACAAGACTGGTGTAGAATCATATCAAACAGAAGGACATATCAGACATAAATTGTGGCATTTCACAGAGTGGAGAGGTTTGGATGAGCTAAAACGCCAGTTCCCTGACATACATTGGAAGGATAGACTCCAAGCTCTCTGGAGACCTAGCCTACTAGGCCCAGTGTTAAAAGGAGTATTAGAACGACCTGATCCAAGAAATAGCTGTGCAACCTTTTCCGTGTTTGAGTTTATTCCAGGTCCATTCACAGGAGGATGAAGAGCCGTTGGCAGAGCTAGTGTGGGAGAGGCCATTACAGAGAGGGTACTGTTCAGGGTTAAAGGTCACTGTCCCAGTTGAGCCCAGGTGGGAACGGTGGGAGAGAGGTTCAGCATCATCAAAAGTGGTGGACGGAGTAAATTCATTAGCTGACCCCAGTGGAAGGTGCCAATTAATACCTGCTGTAACAGTTAGGAGAATTTTTGCGCAGTTAACATGGAGATACCAACCAGGCGACGCTGAGCTTCCATCCAGACATCATAGAAGTACTGGGTATAGGGATAGACAAGGGTGTGTCATGAGTAAGGAGGAGCCACCGACCATGCCTGCAGGGGTGATTATGGCAAAACATAAAAAAGTAAAAAAGGAAATTGAGAAGTATATGAGAAAGTGAAATGATTTGACATGTGGAGAATGACAATGGCCGTTGACAGGCACGTTCAACGAAGATAGGTGTGAAAGAATGAAGCAGAAGTTAAAAAGTTGGGCTGAAATAAAGAAAGAAAAGGGTGAAAAGACAGACAAAAAGAAAAAGATTGTGGAATGGTTTCAGAAAGAAGGGAAAATACAGAGAAAGTTAAAGGAAGAGAGGGAAAAGGAAGGGCTGTCAGCCCCACCAGGGGAGGAATGTGAGGAGCAGGAAAAGCCACCCCCTACAGAGAAACGCCTGTCCCCCGCTACTCGGGAATATTTCCACTCCTTCTGCAAGATGAG
>JBCNYG010106056.1:0-12835 GCA_039654305.1 Porochilus rendahli | reverse complement strand
TTCCTCTCACCACAGACAGTGAGAGACACGGCCGGCCTTTAATAACCCAGTTAGCTACACTGGAGGGACAGCAGTGACAACCCACTGATAGTGGGGCCTGAACCCCTGACCTTGGAATCAGTAATCCAGCACCCTACCACCAGGCCACCACTGCCCTCATTCATTCATGTTCTTCCCACCCTCTCCCCAGCCACTTCCTCCAGCTCTTCCGGGGGGACGCCGAGGCGTTCCCAGACCACCCAAGAGACGTAGTTCTGGGTCGGCCCCGGGGTCTCCTCCCGGTCGGACGTGCCCGAAACACCACACCAGGGAGGCATTCGGGAGACATTCTAATCAGAGGCTCCTTAACTGGCTCCTCTCAACATGAAGGAGCAGCGGTTCTACTCTGAGCTCCTCTTAAATGACAGAATTTTTCACCCTATCTCTAAGGGGGAGACCTGCCTCCCTGCAAGGGAAGCTCATTTCAGCCGCTTGTATTTGCGATCTCGTTCTTTTGGTCACTACCCAAAGCTCGTGACCAAAGGAACGTAAATTGAGAGCTTTGCCTTCTGGCTCAACTCCTTTTTTACCACAATGGACCGGTACAAGTTAAGCTTTACAGCAGAGGCTACTAATAATAATAATATTATTACTACTAATAATAATCATCATCATAATAACAATAATAATAATAATAATAATAATAATAATAATAATAATAATAATAATAATAATAATAATAATAGAAGTGCATTTGTAATGTGTACATTCCCGTGAGCCTATCACAAGGCTTTGTTCCAGGCCTGTGCACCGCGCGCGCGCTCAGCGTCATTTCCATGCACGTCCTATGAGGCTGTAATGCAAACTGTAAGAGGATTTCATGCCATGCAATGCACCGCAAAGCCCTCGTGCTGGTATTCTGTTGGTTTTTAAATCATTCACACCTTTTAGCTCGTCCCCGCCGACGCTGCGTTTATAATAAGCCGTGCAGAATAAATGCGCGCGACATGTCCATTCATCTATTTTTCATTAACACACACACACACGCGCGCGCGCGCGCGCGCTGTCCACAGGGTCATGTCCTACCTGTCTCAGGCTTGGCTCGGTCTCCTTCAGGCTCAAACAGGACAGAAACAGTGCTGGCTCGGCGCTGTCAGCCACGTTTGGGTTGCCAGATTGACCAGATTCATGTGCGCTTTGCTCTATTTTTACCCGCAGTGCACTGGGGTAACTTCCTGTAGCTGATAGGATTAAAAGGGAAATCCACCCTCCTCCCTATTTGCATATTCGTTTCATAATGAGCACGAGACCTCCAACAGTCCATGTATTATTTAATAAGGAGAATAGGTCCTTTTGCCGACCTATTTCCTACATTTCCCACAATGCCATGGGAATGTACGGTGCGTTCCATTTGTACTGGGAAGACTGGACCGGAATGTCCGATTCCATAGTAGGAAATATTGCTTCACAGCAAGGAGGTCCCTAGCCTAGGCTTTTCAGTGTGGGGGTTGCATTGTCTACCCGTGCTGTTTCCTCTGGGTACTCCGGTTTCCTCCCACAGTCCAAAGCCGTGCACGTTTGGCAAACTGGCTGTTCCGAATTGCCCATCAGTGTGTGAGTGTTAGCGTGAACAACTGCACATGTGTCGTCCCTGCAATGGTTGGGCGGGCTGTTAAAGGTGTACCTCTCCTTCGCCCAATATTGGCTGAGATAGGCTCCAGCCTACCTGTAACCCTAATAGGTTTACACGGTTCGGCAAATGAGTGAGTGAGTAAGTTAGAAATATCAACTGGAACCTGACCCTGACTCTAGCTGACAAAGGGCTGAATGATTCCTGGGGAAAAATAAGATGTGTGTGGATATCTGCACAGGAGTGAACAAAAAACTGACTGAAGTGAACGCTGTAGATGCAAAAACAGTTTAGATGAGAAAGTGACATGGAAAATAGGTTAGTCTGTCATTCAAACATAAGGGGATGGGTGGAGCTACACGTCATCCAGCATCCAGCTATCAGGAGCACTAGATCTGTGGCAGCTTCACTGTTACACCATCCAGGTTTTTAATCAGTCAATGGTAAGACAAGCAGATGGCATGTCAGCGGTTGTTGTATACTCTCAGCCATATTGCTACAACTCTTCCAGACAGTTGAGCTTCTGATCCATTCTCCCTACTGCTTGAATGAAGAGCTTTACACTAGTGCCAGATGCCACTACAGCACAGTGGCTTATTGTTTCCTCAAACAAACACATACAAGTCACTTCTTTAGTGAGCACAGAGAGCATGTGTGTCCACATGCTTTTATTGCTCCACAAATACATTAAATATTGTATGGAGTGCCAATATTTTCAGATATGTTTTGAGAATAATTATTATTATCAATAATATATCAGTTAATGCAAACAATTACTTTTCTTTATGAGCAAAAGTGTAATATATGTGTATAGTGTTAATTAACTTCTATATCCTTATACAATTATTAAGTCATTGTATAAGATTATTTTACTATAGGTCACAGGTGTCAAACTCAAGGCTTGTGGGACAAATCTGGCCCACCAAGTTATTGTATGTGACTTTCAAAATATATAATAATTGTACATTCTTTGCATTAACCATTACCAAAAAACATACATCATCCATCCACTAGGTAGTGGCAGCTTCATTCATTCGTTACTTTCCTAAACCGTTTAATCCCAATTAGGGTCATGGGGAGGTTGGCGCCCATCTCAGTCGACTCTGGGCGAAGGTGGGGTTCACCCTGAACAGCTCGCCAGCCCATTGCAGGGCCAAAACACACACAACCATTCACACTTATACCTCGGGGGCGATTTGGAACAGCCAATTAGCCCGATGTGCTGGTTTTTGGACTGTGGGAGGAAACTAAACCCTCACAGTGTTGTTGGACTGTGGTAGGAAACCAAACCCACGCAAGCACAGGGAGAACATGCAAACTGCACACAGAAATGCCCGAGCCCAGGCCTTCGTGCTGCGAGGCGGATGTGCTAACCACCGCGTAATGGTGCCACCCTTGCAGCAGCTCATTTTAAGTGAACAGCTAGTCATTTATGACTCAAGCAAGATTCCAAGCTAGCTTGATGCTGTCAAATGTTGTCAGGAAAGGGAAGTGACTAAAGGAAAAGTGGACAAATTCTCGAAGTCGGACATCCTGGTGCTGTTCATGTGACTAACCTCACAACCTCACAGGGTGCTTGTGTATTGCAAGCTTGTGAGGACCATTTCACAGGTGTGTAGTGGTCTAATCTAGGTCACAGTAGCTATATTAATTGCAGCCAACAACACCATATTCATTCGATGAATCTGAGTGAAAAAGAGGGCACAGACTAGGCTAGTCACGTGGGTGTGATGTCACACCAACTATGAGAAGGCCTAAACTAATTATTTTGCCATGCAGGTTTCATGCTTTTTGAATAGATGTCCAGTGATTATTCAGGCCTCGATGACCTAGAAATTTAGTGATGTGGCCCTGAGCTATATGTACATAATTTAGCATACAAATTTAACATACATCCATCTTCTTATGCCTATCTGAGGTCGGGTCGGACACTCCAGAATGTCACCCTATCTCTAAGACTGAGCCTGGACACCCTCAGAAATAAGCCACTCGATCTTGATTTTCGGTCACAAACTAATTTAACAAACAAATAAATACATTTTTAAAAAGGGTGCCAGTAATTCTTGAACTGATGTCATGCATTTAATTTATTAATCGCTTACCTTGTATATATTTTTATTGTTTCCCTGCAAAAGGAACCAAAAAGCCAGTTGGCAGCTGTAGCCAATCATATGTAGAGTTTATGCATATTTTTATGATCAATATTCATGACTATTCCCCAGCTCCTCCAATGATTTTGTGCGCTCACTTCCTGGTCTCCTCCAATTCTCCACTGTAACGTCCTCGCTCTTGGAATGACCAATCAAATAGCAGGTTATTTCCTCATGCGCTAGCGTAAGGACTGGACATGACCAATCAGGGGTGTGGAAATTGGCTAGTGGCAAGAGGCGTGGCTTCGGTGAGGCTCATTGGATGCCCGTTGCTACAGCAGCAGCTGCTGCATTCCTTGGGAAAGATGGAGGAAATAGACGGTAAGAACATAAATAAAGACAATTACACGTAGTTATTGGAATAGATTGTTACATAAAGGTTTAACTCGTGACTGTGCGTCGAATAACGTATTGTTAGCTATCTTCTATTAGCATCTGCCTCTTGTTTGGTATTAAAAGCTTGTTCCGTTAAATGTACAGGTTGTCTTCCAAAAGGCTTCAAACGTCCTAGATAAGTAAACTACACAGGGGGCGAGATAATGGCGTATACACCCTATGTAGGGGGTTTACTCTTTATGCAAGCACATTTGTAATCCGACCAACTGTATTATTATTATTTATTTATTTATTTATTTTTTCCCCCCCGTGGTTATTTGAGGGAAATGACGTCGCTTAATCACCTATTTCGATTTGGGAAGCTAATAATTTAATATTTTATGTTAAAAAAGATTTTAAAACATTTTGAATGTTTTTGTAAAAAAAAGACTGTGTATCTAATAACACGTATCTATCTATCGAGATGTGAGTGTGTGTATATGTATATGTGCCTGTGTGTGTTATTACATGTACTTTTATTTTACACACAATAGATTGCTATACGTACACATTATAAGAATATTACTAGATATAAAATAACATAAGAAGCTGTCAGTATCTGGTACAAAGCCTAGGATGAAACTCATAATTAAAACTTGAATATATTTTCACCAAAAGTGTTGTATGAAATGTATCTGGCTATTAAAGTTTCTCATATGAACTAAAAAAATCAAGCAAACAAATGCTGAAAGGTCACGCCCTACAGCAGTCGATCTATTGTGTTTGCCACACACCTACAATAGACAAACACACGCTGCTGGATGTTTCAGATAGTTTAAGATTGATTTGGTACTCAGTTGGTCGACCGTAGGGTCAGTTAACATAATTTAATAGTCTATCTTTTTGGACTAACCCTGCATGGGAAATTAGGCTGCGTGTAACCTATCCAGATTGTGACCACACACTTGGAGCAGTAGGTAGCTCCATTGCCCACAGTTCACTCTCCCCGCCTGTGAGATCTTTCATTCCCAAGCCTGCCTTTATAACGATTAGGTTATTTTTCGGGCGGTCCCGACAAAATTATGGGAGAGAATGCAAACTTTTCAAGTTCAAGAAGCTCTATTGTCATTTCAACCACATATAGCTGACGCAGTACATAGTGAAACAAAACAATGTTTGTCCTGGACCAGGTGTTACATAAACAACTATCAAATCAAAACAACAACAAAGAAAGAAAGAAAAAGACAACACAAGAATGGGACACTTTAGTGCCAAAAGAGGGAGAAAAGGATTATATGGAATTTGAAAATTAAATAAAGTTGAAATGATATGATGTACAGTGGTAGTTTAGTAGGTTGAGGTAGTGCAAATAGAATATAGATATAAATATAAACATAGCAGCCTAATTAAATAATGACAGGGTTGAGCTAGTATAATAAATAATGAACGATGTAAGTTATGTGTGTGTGTGAGGGACAGAGGGTTTTGTACCATTCAGTTCTTATTAGTCTTGTACAGTTGTGTGTGTGTGTGTGTGTGTGTGTGTGTGTGTGTGTGTGAGAGGGAGAGAGAAATTTTTGTGTGCTTTAGTCCTGGGTGTTGAGGACCCTGATGGCTTGAGGAAAGAAACTGTTACACAGTCAGGTTGTGAGGGCCTGAATGCTCCTGTACCTCTTTGCAGATAGCAGGAGGGTGAAGTGTGTGTGTGGTCATCCACAATGCTGTTAGCTTTGCGGATGCAGCGTGCAGTGTAGTCCGAGATAGAGGGAAGAGAGACTCTGGTGATCTTTTCAGCTGTCCTCACTATCTGCTGAAGGGTCTTGCGATCTGAGACGGTGCAGTTCCCAAACCAGGCAGTGATGCAGCTGCTCAGGATGTAGAACGCAGTCAAGATGGGGGAGGGCAGATGGGCTTTCCTCAGCCCCCTTAGGAAGTAGAGGGGCTGATGGGCTTTCTTGGTGATGTAGCTGGTGTTGAGTGACCAGGTGAAGGTCTCTGCCAGATAAACACCAAGGAATTTGGTGCTGTTGACGATCTCCACAGAGGATCCATAAATGACCAGTGGGGAATGGTCGCTCTGTGCTCTCCTAAAGACGGTCGTGTCAACGGCAAACTTAATGATGTGGTCGGAGCTGTGCATTGCTGCACAGTTGTGAGTCAGCAAAGTGAACAGCAGTGGACTGAGCACACAGCCCTGAGGAGCTCCAGTGTTCAGTCTGGTGGTGCTAGAGATGCTGTTCCTGATCCGGACTGACTGGGTTCTCCCAGTGAAGAAATCCAGAATCATTTTTACATTTGTACATATGTGTCCTTACAGTCCAGATGTGTGAGGGCCAGATGGAGGGTTGTGGTGATGGCATCGTCCGTAGAGCAATTAGGATGATAAGCAAACTGCAAGGGGTCCAGTGAGGATGGTAGCTGTGACTTGATATGCCCTATGACGAGCCTCTCAAAGCATTTCATCATGATTGGTGTGAGTGCGACTGGATGGTAGTCATTGAGGCAGGAAACTGTAGACTTCTTAGGCACAGGGACGATGGTCGTTGGGGTGATGGAGCTGCTCAGCAAGATGTTGAAGATTGCACTCTGTCAGGAATGTAGTCTATACCAGCAGACTTCCATGGGTTGACTCTGCGTAGAGTCCTCTTCACCTCAGCCGTGGTGAGACAAAGTACCTGGATGTTAGAAGGAGGGATGGTCTTCCTTGCTTTCATGCTGTTCTGTGTCTCAAACTGAGTGTAGAAGTCATTTAGCACGTCTGGGAGGGAGGCATCATTGTCACAAGCAGGTGGTGTTATCCTGTAGTTGGTGATTGCCTTTATGCCCTGCCACATGCGCCGGGAGTCTCCGCTGTTCTGAAAGTGGCCGTGAATTCTCTGGGCATGTGCATGTGTCGCCTCTAGTTCAGCCCTAGCTATTTTTAAAGCCACCCTGTCCCCTGCTCTGACTGCAGAGTCTCTTGTTTTCAGAAGAGCACGCACTTTTGCAGTCAACCACGGCTTTTGATGTAACCAGTCACTGATGCCGTGTACTCCTTCAAGTCAATAGAGTCTCTGTTGGCTGCAGCCTCCCTGAACATGTCCCAGTCAGTGCACTCAAAACAGTCCTGCAGAGCAGAGATGGCTCCTGCTGGCCAGGTTTTAACCTGCTTTAGAAACGGTTTAGAGCGTCTGATGAGTGGTCTGAATGCTGGAATCAACATCACAGAGATGTTCGAGTAGCCGAGGTGAGGGCGAGGCTCTGCACGATACGCGTCGGGGATGTTTGTGTTAACAAGATCCGGCATGTTCGCTCATCTCATAGCAAAGTCCACATGCTGATGGATTTTAGGGAGCACTGTTTTGAGATTTGCGTGGTTGAAATCTCCGGCGATGATAAACAGTCCATGTGTGGCACGATGAGTAATGAAAGTGGTGGTGAATTCCCGGGGTAAATAAAAAGGTCTGTATCTAACAGTCACAAACTCCACTACCGATGAGCAGTAGTTATACACAAGCACAGAGTCCTCACACCATTCCGTGTTGATATAAACACACAAGCCGCCACCCCGAGTCTTACCACACAGAGCTGGATTCCTGTCGGCATGAAACATGGCTAGTCCGGCTAGCTGAATGGCGGTGTTGTTCGCTGGAGTCAGATGTAGTCCATTTTATTAATTTATGTAGTCCAGTGAGGAGACATTAAACAAAATGATGGAGGGTAGTGCCAGCCGGCTAGGGCTTGTTTTTAGCCTAGCATGGACACCTGGCCATTTTCCGTGCTTCCGCGTCCTCGAGCACTGCCTGCGACATCCTCTCTCCAGGCCGCTGGCATCTGTCGATGCCGATGACTGAAGGCCTGTTCTACACAGCAAGCCGGGGTCACAGAGTTTGCAGAGTACATCATCATGCAGATTAGTAACTGCATGATTTCTCAGCTGTAATATCGTATGGCGGTCGTACACATGAACAGCATTGTCATCGGTGTCCATGGCATTTGAAGTTTGGGCTAAAACAAACATATAGCATCATTTTGGTTCCAGAGAGGCGGCTGCATGCTAATGCTGCGCCGCCATCTTTATCAGTTGAACCTAGATGCCGTCACTAGTATTTTTAAGTATCAGGATTCTTAGCTGGCTCTGTGGTGTTATTCAGGTGCTTAATCAGTGGTAGTTTGGTCTTCCTTAAGGTGTGAATTGATGGCAAGACACGAAAAGTATTCTCACATCTCAGATCTTACCCACAAGCCAGTGGTCATACTCTCAGCAACCTTATTCACCCCATCAACCTCCTCATTATTGTCATTCACCAACCTTCTGGTCCCCTGAGAGACTTTTTAGAAGAAAAAGATGGAAATGGTCCTCAGTAGTTTTCCCACTGACAGCACCCATCTCACCCTTCTAGGAGACTTCAACCTCCCCTATGAGAAGCTCCAGTTCTCTTGCCTTCTCCCTTTTCTTTTTCATTTTTCTAACTTTCCACAACTGTTCTTCTACATAAAAAAGTGGGAATCTGCTGGATTTTGTTTTCAGCCATCCCTCCCTAGTCATAGACATTACTGCTACCCCACTCCACATCTCTGACCGCCACTTGGTATCACCTTACCTATTCTATCTAACACCAGCTTTCAGTTCTCTTCCCCCACGCAGCAAAACCCTCCACACTGTATCTCCATCTGTCTGCACTAGGTCTCCTTTTCTTCCATTCCTTTCCTACCATTAGAATCTGCTATTGACACTTTTCTCTCTTCACTCTCTGCATCTATGGATAGTCTGCCTACTATCAAAACCAAAAAGACCTCTCACCCTGCTCCTTGCCTCTCGGAAGTGCTGTGAGGCAATAATAAACAACTCAGAGCAGCAGACAAAAAGTGGAAGAAATCACATATTCAATTCAATTCAGTTTTATTTGTATGGCGCTTTTTACAATTCACATTGTCACAAAGCAGCTTTACATAGCACTTGTACTATGTATTACCATGTAGTATTTGTATCAGGTCTGGCTTCCTATCCGAATCAACGTGGAATTGAGTGCACATGTTGGAGTACCCGACCCCTCCCTGCCAACACCCCCATATGAATATGCAAATTATTAAGACTCGGGGGATTTCTCTACCATCCGCAGCAGTTCTGGCCTTACAGAAAAGGGGGATTCCTCAACCATCCCCTGCAGCTCCAGCATAAGTGCGCCCAAACGACCGGCAAACCACCGACTGGCCGTGTCCACCCCGTGCTGTTCTAAAGTCACAAGAGGAAATCAGTGGCATCAACGACTGCCTCGCCACAATGTTGGTAAATTGCATTTGAGCATCACATATGATCTGTACATTCATCCAATAAAAATGCTTCCTGTTGACATAAACAAATTCATCCCATGATGGTGTGCAGTCTTCAGCATCGATAACATTAGGAAAACTGGCTCTCATGGCAAATTGCGCTTTAATTTTTTTTATTTAAAATTTTGATAAGAGTGAAGTGACGCATGAGGGTTAAAGTTGTTGTGAAACCTAAAATTTTATCTCACTAATTTTTTTATGTAAATAAGAAAGGCAGATAAGTATTTCAATAATGCCACCTGCACATGCAGAGTCATGCGTCATGTATAGTCCAGACTCTTCAGCTTTAAAGTGAATCTTATTAAACCTCCCTGGTGCTAATTATTTTAATATGAAAAGAGATTGTATCAGGATTTTTTCAAGTACTTAAAGATTTGAAGGTTTTCCTCCCAGCAGAATGAAGGTCTATTTTCCTAAAGGCATTTTCACTGTATGTAAATTCTGCTCCATGTTGCCAAATGGTTGTTGTTCCAAATGGTATGAACCTAAATGGGTGTGTGGCTAGCCCACTCACAAAAGAGTCTAAGAGTTCTAAGACTATTCATGCTCCATGTTTGCCCTGTTCCTAAAAAAGGATCCTTGTTTGCGCCTGATCTTATGGTGTCTGTCCTGCATTTGGGTCTATCAGTTCAACAACATCAGAGGTGCATCAAACACCAACTTTTCCTTAATCTTAATTAGTAAAGGTGGCAATCACTCTACCCCACCTTATCCCACCAGTGATGATCACTGTAATTTGATCACCAGTGATTTGATCTTCACACTCCTTGCCATTATCACCTTGTAATTGAGCTACACACTTTGTGATGTCACAGAAAGGGGTGCTCCCACCCTGGGATATCCCACCAACTTCATACTGTGCTTCTGGTTACAGTAGCATCTGGTTATATATTTTACAAATCAATAATGAAATACACAAGTTTTCTTTTTGAAGGTCAGATCAAAGATATAGATTTAATATGCAGGTCATGACAATGTCACATCAAACATGTTAAACTGAAACTATGCGTCTTAGGTTGCTTAAAGTTGTTGTGAAACCTGATAGACAAGGCTGTTTCAACTGTAAAATGATATCTCACTTATGTTTTTTAAATCCCCAAGATGTAAATAAGAAAGGCAGATAAGTATTTCAATAATGCCACCTGCACATGCAAAGTCATGCGTCAAGTATAATCCAGGCTCCATGTTGCCAAAATGATATAAACCAGATGGGGTTGTGTAGCTAGCCCACTCACAAAAGAGTCCCCTGTGGACATTAACCCCAGACCTACCTTTAGGAATTGGTACTGTTAACCTTAACCAATGCAGGGTATAATTTGTTCCATCATTTATTTTAGCTTATTCCTCAGACACGTTTAACAATGGTGTAACTATTGTGTAGAGGGGCATGGTGTGAGGCCATGGAGCCAGGAAATTCGGTCATCCGTTGTGTTATTCAGGTCTGATCTATTTGAGGTTTGGCTTATTTGAATTCTGTCTCATTTAAAAATGTTTTATTAATGTATACTTTCACAATGACCTCACTTCATGAAATAGCTTAACAAGAGTGGGTTCTTGGGACTACTCTTTTTCATTTATTATCATTAATTAAAAGCTATCTCCCTAGCAAGTCCATCGAGAAGCAAGTCCAAATTCAAATGCAAGTCCAAGAGAACCTAGTTTTAAAGACTATCAAATCAAACTATCAGGACTCTTATAGATCAGCCATCTTTTAAAATGCTAATGAAGTTTAGCATGAAGGCAAGATGGTGGCAGCAGCCAGGTCAGGTGCCGGTAGGACAGGTGCAGTGCTTGGGGTTTTTTTACTTTATGGACTGATCTTTAATACACTAAAACCTACTAATGGTGTGTTAAATCCAGCTGAATTTTAGCCATTAATATGGCTGGATGATAATGTCCACCTATAAAGAGCTTATATGGGTAGTGCCAGTATCCCAAGTCTGGGACAGGTTGTAAGCTCCTTCATCCTTGTTCATGGTGCCCATTGGCTCACTTAGCACTTCAATAACATGAACCGCACTGGCAACATCAAATTAACTCACGAAGAAGAACAAGACAACACAATGTAATTTCTGGACTTAAAAATATATAAGCTTTGCTTTTTGGACCGATGTAGCAACCTCATTTTTGGAAGGTACAAGGAAAATGTCGTCATACATTTTGAAATATACAGACCAATACCTACTATAGACATCACAACACCCAACAACACACAATCTCTCAGTAGTCAAGAGACTTTTAAACAACTTTGACTTTGGCAAACATCATCAAAGACACACAAGAGGAGGAGGAACACATACACAGTGCACTCATTACATGTCAGTATCCACAATAGGCCATAGAAAAGAAAGAAGACACAAACCACAAACACTAGAATTACCAAAATTACAAGCATACAAACTGATCTGATTTTTAGCAACTGACCAAAGTGAATTATTAAATCTTTTGATATGCTGACTGGACTCTCAGA
The DNA here is from genome assembly GCA_039654305.1 of Porochilus rendahli. Taxonomy (NCBI): domain Eukaryota; kingdom Metazoa; phylum Chordata; class Actinopteri; order Siluriformes; family Plotosidae; genus Porochilus; species Porochilus rendahli. Next base: position 978 of record JBCNYG010106056.1, on the reverse strand, counting down.
CCACAATCTGACTCTGATAGCTAGAAAGCTAACTAATAAGTGTTTTACCCCATTTGTAAAGAAACAGGAATCTCTAAATATTATGCAAGATGGATTTCAAAGGGCTGTACAAAATATTGATTGGGAATCTACATTGATGAGTCTCCTTGGAGAAGGACAGTAAAAAATGTATGCAAAAACTGCAGAATTCAATTGAAGAACACGTACATGTAGACAAAAACCCAGGTAAAAGAAATAACACTATTCCCTGTGTGGTGAAACGAGGGGGTGGATGCACGAGCATACAGTTATAAAGAAAAGATGTTGTTCCGACTACGCCACCCAGAGGAATTTCACCCCTGGGAAACTATTAACAAATGTAATGTTAGGCACACAGATTTTCACACCACAGAGGCAGAGACAGTATAAATAAATTAATACCATTTATTTATCAAAAAAAATAAAAAACAAAATCAAACATTAATATTTGGAACAAGATAATCTAAAGGTATAGGGCTGGGGCCAGCGACAACAGCATTAACCAAAAAGGGAGAACTCACAAACCAAACCACCCGGGCACTGTACACCAGATGGAACACTCGTGAAAAAAAGGACCCTCACCAGGGAAGGGGATGCTGCCTTGGCCCACAGTACCTACACACAAAAGTAAATGTTAAAAATCAAACCACAACCAAACTAGCAAATGCAAATAAAGGAACACAGAATAATCTACTAAACATAACTAAACAAATGAACCAAGATATCATAAAACATACGAAAAATGAAACTCAACAAACTAAAATTCAGCCGGGTTAAAATAAGTTTCCTTGAACCGAGCCAAATGCCTCCAGAGAGAGTGTCAATGAGTGTCAATGAAGTCGTGAAAGCCCTCTGTCAGGGAGGTCTTCAACTCCAACCTCCCGGAGAGCTTCTCCCAGATTCCGAGGGAGGCTGGAGACATTGAGTCCGAGTGGACCATGTTCTCTGCCTCCATTGTCA
>JBCNYG010106009.1:0-12850 GCA_039654305.1 Porochilus rendahli | reverse complement strand
GGTTGTGTGACTGATGGCCCTGCGATGGCCTGGCAAGCTGTCCAGGGTGTACCCCGCCCTCGCCCAGAGCCGGCTGAGATGGGCGCCAGCCTCCTCCTTCTATTTTCAGAAAAAAGTTATAGAGAAGAAATGTTTTACTTCTTTTAATTAGGAGCTCTTACAGAAAAGTGGTGGTGTATAATCACTGCACACTACTGTATGGGTGAATGTGTTAAAATTAGGGGATCATTTTCAAAGGGTATACAATATACATTTCTTCAGCACTTATGGATGTTAAATGCTAATTTATATTTATATTAATATGTATATATATATATTTGATTGTTTGTTTGTTTGTTTGTTTGTTTGTTTATTTACTTAGTTAGTTATGAATGATTCTGCCAGTTCTATACTGTGGTGACAAGTTCTTCCATATAGGTCACAAAGCACGTGTTGGTCTACTGTAATTGAAGGGTTATTTTGCTGAACTTTCTCTGTCTGGTATGCATCAGCAATAACATTGTCAACAATGTTTGTGGAGTCTCTCACAATGTGTCTCCACAAAGTTCTATTACAGGCCAGATTTTCCCAATTAAAGACTTTAACACTGCATAACTTTAGATTTCTTTTAAGACAGTCCTTATATCAGTCCATATATCTGAGGTATAGACACATATAAAAAAATATCTTTCTCCACAGAATAGTGACTATGGAAGTCTTTTATCACCCATACGGACTTCATGTCCAGACCATCTCAACTGCTTCTGAGTGAGCAAGGCTTCAACACATCTAGATTTTAAAACAATTCTTTTTTAGACACAAAAAATGTTTAATTGACACATAATTTAATGAAGGCTGAACTGATTATTGACAGTATTTTTAATTATTTCATTGCAGGCTATCAATACATTAATAATTTGCAGAATTTCACTACAATCTGAGTGCAGACATGTATTGAACAGTTACACAGTTCCCTATGTTATATAGTTATATAACCACAAATTAATTCTAGCTGTACCAGGAGGTGGCGTTGCATTTCATTCATTCGTTTAAAAAATGCCACGTTGTTCTTTCATCAGTAAGTGAATGGAGAAAATTTCAGTCATAATGACACCCAACAGAGAGAACAAGGAAACTCAAAGAGCTCTTCAAGTGCAAGTCCAATATTTATTCCATACAGTTACTATAATCTACAAGAGTTTTTAAAGGCAGCAGTTACACGATTTACAGGCCACGATTCACATGCTTGCTGACTTTTCCCTTACTCGAGAGACCTGATTAACTTTCGTGTGAGCTATTCGTGAGAACCTATTCTGGGAACTCACAGAAGTGGAGCTGGAATACATCCTGGGTGAAATGCCAGTCCATCACCATATACTGCACATACTTTATTCATGTGCACCTCGAGGAAATGTAGATTCACTGATGAGCAGTCAGATAAAAACCCATACAAAGACAACATGCAAAACTCCACATAGACACTAACCCAGCACAACCCACTTTACCACCATGCTGGTTGTTTGGATTTATTTTTTTTTTTAGATTTAATAATAATTTTTACTAAAATAATAAGAAAATTTGTGAAAGTAATGCTTTTTCACACATTACTTATGTGTTTGTTAGATTTTAGCAATTATATTTCTTACAACATCCAGAACCAGTATAATGAAATAAAAATGTTGAAAAAGAAAATAAACAATTTCCATGAGATGTGCTTATTTGTTCAGATGACTGTATTATATTATTCATTCATTCATTCATTCATTTTCTGAACCACTTAATCCTAATTAGCGTCACGGGGAGGCTGGCGCCCATCTCAGCCAACTCTGAGCTCGCCAGGCCACCGCAGGGCAGAAACACGCTGACGGCTATGCAGCCTACTCTTGACGAAAATCTGCAATGGTTCTTTTACATGCCTTTCACCATAGACAGTGAGACACATGCCCGGCTTTTAATAACCCAGATAGCTGCACTGGGGGACAGCAGTGACACACAACCATTTACACTCACAATCATTTACATAGCACCAATCAAGAAATTTGAATTTGCCTAAAGTGCATATCTTTGAACTAAAGGAGGAAACTGGAGTATCCAGAAGAAACCCCACAAGCACCGGGGGAACATCCAACGCTGCTGGAAGTTGGGGTTAAACCCAGGAGTTTTCTGCTGTGAGGTAGAATTGGTAACTACTATGTCACTGTGCCGCCCAAACAGGAACATGAGCCCACACATTTTTATTCAAATTACAAAATGGTCATTAGAGTCTAAATGGGGGAAAAGTAACATAAATAAAGACATGGAAGAAGCACCCAACAGATACTAGTTTACAGACATGTAGAGTCTCGGATTGGCCTCTAGATGACACTGTTTTCCAGAATTTGTGCCAAAGTGAGCATTGGAAAGGTGTAGGGAGGATATTGCCCAGATCAAGTATCCAAAGAAAAAAAATCATCCATAAGATCAACACTGCCGAATCTCCTTTAATCGCACAGTCACTGTTAACTCAAACTTCTACCATCAACACATTGAATATTCATCACTGCAGCATGGCAGGCAAATCAAAGACAAGCCTTTTCTGTTCTATCCCTGTTTCCACATCCGATCTACTACTCTTTTAACCGCTGAAGATATCATCGGACATCTCTAATTAATTACTGTGTTGGAGACTACAGTAAACACAAGAATTTTGATCAGGCTGTAGAGATTCATTAAAAAAACAAAAAACGTTCCTTTATATTTATATAGATAGTGTAAATATATAAATTATATACTAAAATACACTGATACACTTATGCTCTGCTCATGAAGTATGCAGAGCTCACATTTCTCTGTCCTGGATAAAATATGTAAAGAATTACCATTAAAACTATAATTTGCTTTTTATGTTCCTGTGTACTCTTTATCACTCATTTGCTGAAACATTTAATCCTCCTAGGATCATGGGGCCTATTTCTACTGACACTGGTAGGCATGGTACACCATGAACAGCTCCCCAGACCCAGACCATCGCATGGCCAATACACACAAAATCATTCTCACTCACACCTAGGGTCAATTTGAAACAGCTTTGGACTCTGGGAGGAAATCTGAGTACCCAGAGAAAACTCATACAAGCATACAGAGAACAAGCAAACTTCACACCTTCACCAAAAAACTGCAGCGTAAAGTTACACATTTTTGTTGCTTAGCAAAAATGAGTTATCTTATCATACCGAACGTACTGCATATAACATTCTAGTATGAGGCTACAAAATAAAACTTTATGCTAACACTAATGAATATGTCTGAGTTGTATACTGAGACCTGAGAATTAATACATGAGAATACATATTTAGAATTCAGATACAGCAAGTACCTTTTTTCTCAAAATCATATATGCAAATACTGCAAAAATCTAGAAACCAAAAAGACACTGCATCATTCAGGGAAAGAGCACATTCCCAGCAATGACTAAACGTTTACTCTGAAAGGTTCAACTGGCCCACAAGATAACAAAAAGGGAACTGGTTAAGACGTTGGAGGCATCACATAATGAGATAAATGTATATACATTATATACATAAGCCACTGCTTTACAACTGACTTAAAAAATGCAGACTTTTGGAAGAGTGTTCTTGGTCAAAAGGAAAATTCTGTTAAAGTATTGTAAGAAACTTACGATATTCAGAATTTCCATTCATCTTTCAACAGTGAAAAAGCATGGGCAATGAAATCACTTGAATTGTTTTAGCCTAAGTGTATGTAATGTTTTGGCGTCAACTGTTTGTTATTTGAAAATCTTTTGGAAACTCTGTTGGTGAGCTAATCTGATGGCTTAACTTAAAAAGAGCCAGATTTTCTATCTCAAAAAATTAAACTTGCAGACAAATGTGTAATTACTTCCTGGACAGTGTGTTATCACACCTTGCACATGCCAGCGTTCTCACCCATTGCACGCTGGAACAGTTAGATACACTGTGGTGATTCATGGACTCGTTTGTTAATATGTAGAAAGCGGGTCAAAGGTTGCTTGTGGTGTTTAAGATTGGTGGAGGCTTGGCACTGATACCACATGACAATGTATCATCAATTCAGTGGTCTGTGTGAGTGTTCCAGCCAGCTGAGTCATGCATTCAAGCCATAGCTGCTGTGGTGAATTATTGTGGTTTTCCAATGTAAGGGTACTAGATTTCTTTTCTCTGACATTTTTGAGCCACCTGCTTACATCAGTTCCCCTTATCCACAACCATGGAAACTTTCTTTGTGAAAGTGACTTTCTTTCATTTTTTCTTTCATTTGGCCTTTGTGTCTGAGATTTTTTTTTTACGTGTTATATACAGTGAGAGTGTGTTTATTATATAGCATTTTATTAGTCCCAAACCCCTGCAGGATGATAGCCGTGAGAGGTAATTTAAAAAAACAAGTAATTTTGAAAGGTAAAGGAAAAATATGTTTACATTAAAAATCTTTTTTACCTTATTAATAATTTCTATTTCTGAAGAGGTTGGTTTGGTTGTAGGCTTGCTCTAGCATGATGAATCACATCAGCATATGGCAATGGTTTAGTATTTAGCGTTAATTAAGAGTCGCTAGGGTGGTATGGTGGTGTAGTGGTTAGAACAGAGATTCGAGTAGTTTACAGTTTCGAGTTTCAGGCTTGATTTCTGTGTGAAGTTTCCATGATATCCCTGTGCTTGTGTGGGTTTCCTTCGGGTACACCGGTCCCCTCCCACAATCCAAAGACATGCACATTATGCTAATTTGCTGTCGCAAATTATACCTAGGTGCGAGAGTATTTGTGAATGATTGTGTGTGTTTTGGCCTACAAAGGACTGGAAAGCTGGTCAGGGTGTAGCCCACCTTCGCCCAGAGTCAGCCAAGACAGGTTCCAGCCTCCCCACAACACTAGTAGGATAAAGTAGTTTGGCAAATAAATTAATGTAAAAGAGTTGGTATTTATCAAGCAAATTTTCCTGACCTCAATCCCCCTGAACATTTTTGGGATCAACTGGAATAAGGCCTTCTTGTCCATCATCGGTTTCTGACCTCACTAATGCTCTTGTGGCAGAATGGGCAAACCCCCAGAGCTATACTCCAAAATCAGAGAAATACCTTCCCTGTGGAGTGGAGGATTATTTTAACAGCAACAGGGAAACTAAATCTATAATGTGGTGTTCAAAAGGCCCATATGGATATTTACTGAATATAGGGTGTAGACAGAACAATACAGGGTATACTGTACACCAGTACACTGTGCATAGTTCCTGACTCATGTGTAAATTAAAGCACTGTGTAAACACCACTCTGTCATTTCGCCACACTTTTCTAATACTAACACCTCATTCATTCATACATTTTCTGAACCGCTTATTCCTAATTAGGGTCACAGGGAGGCTGGCGCCCATCTCAGCCGACTCTGGGCGAGGACTGGGTACAGCCTGGATAGCTCGCCAGGCCATCGCAGGGCCATCAGTCACACAGCCATTTGCACTCACACTCACACCTAGGGGTGATTTGGAACAGCCAATTAGCCTACTGCGCATGTTTTTGGACGGTGGGAGGTAACCGGAGTACCCGGAGGAAACCCACGCAAGCACAGGGAGAACATGCAAACTCCACACAGAAACGCCGAACTGGGAATCGAACCCAAGACCTTCTTGCTGTGAGATGGATGTGCTAACCACTAAGCCACTGTGCCGCCCCTAATTTTATACATTTTTGTATAAATATGATCTAAAACATACATATGACCTAAATCAGATTTTACACAAGTCCTAAAAGTAGATAATAATATTGGATCACTTTCCTCAATCATGTCTAATTTATTAAACTGAAATCTATTTATCTACTTTTAGGACTGATAATATTTTCTGTCATATTTATGCAGAAATGTAGAAAAATTTTTATTGGTTAAAAACCACTGTAGTGGGTACACAACTACAGAAAAAAAAATGTCACAACTCATGTGAGACTAACTGCAAATTCCACTGGGTTTTTCCACTCATTGTAGACTTATTTCACAAAAAAAGTGATTTTTTCTACCAAACACAGCTTTATTGGACTGTAACAAGGAACAGGCCTCTGGTCTCCTGGGTTCAAGTCATGGGCTCAGGTGTTTCTATGTGGAGTTTGCATGTTTTCCCTGTGCTTGCATGGGTTTCCTTCAGATACTCCAGTTATCTCTCGCAGTCCAAATACATGCATATTAGGCTTATTGTCTGCTCCAAATTGCCCCTAAGAATGATTGTGAGAGTAAATAATTGAGTCTGTTGGCCCTGCCATGATCTGGCAAGCTGTTCAGGGTGTACTACACCTTTGCCCAGTGTTTGCTGAGATAGGCTGCAGCCTCCCCACGACTCTAACAAAATTATGAGATTTGAAAAACAAGTGGGTGAGTAAGTGAATATTTCCACAGCTGGAGGAAAGTGCATTGTAGCTGCTGTGAGTCACAATAGTGCCTCGTGCAATCACCCACCAATGCTGTTTCCACTGAATTCAATCATTCTTTAATTTGCTGAACTGCTTTATCCTTTACAAATGTTGAAGGGAGGGTGGTGCTGTTCAGGGTGTATCCGTTCAGTTTGTAGAGTTGGTCAAGAGGGCTGCGGCCAGAATGAAAAACACTTGGTTACTCCTGAATCCAAGGATCGACTATCAGTCAGTCCTCATTGCCAGTACCGCTGCATAGACTTTCCCAGGTAGACAGAGGGAACACACCCTCTGGTCCCCCTTTCTAAAAAAGGGAGCTACCACCCCAGTCTGCCAATACAGAGGTATGGCCCCCCAATGACCATGTGATGTTGCAGAGAGTGTCAACCAAAACAGTCCTACAACATCCAGAGGCCTGAGGTATTCAGGGTAGATCTCGTAAACCAGCGCAGCCTGACCACAGAATCGACCTCAGCCACAGCAATAGGTAGAAGGCATGCTGGTGGGATTTAGGAGGTCCTCGAAGTATTCTTTCCACCTCCGGACAACATCCCCAGTTGAAGTGAGCAGCTCCCCACTTTCAGTGTAAACAGCATTTGTGGAATACTTCCTGAGGGGTCAGATTGTGGTTCAGAGCCTTTTCGAGGTCAACCGATAGATTTCCAGGCCTTTATCAACTTTATCAACAGACCAGGGTGCAGCACATTTGGCTTTCCCGTACCTATTTGCTGCCTTGGGAGTCCCAAAGGTCATAAAGACACGATAGGCCTCCTTCTTTAGCTGGACAACCTCCCTCACCGCAAGTCTCCACCACTAGGTTTGGGGTTTGCCGCCATGATAGGCAACAATGACCTTCCAATGGCCTTTGAGTAGGGTTGCGTAGTGACTGAGTGACTGAAAGGAGGTAGCTTTTTAGCACCTAATTCTATTATTTCATGCTTTTTAAAGACATCCATAAATGTATAATCAGAACAGGTTATCAAGTGATTCAGGTTTTTTTAACATAAGACACCCATTCTGAGGCATGGTGTTAGATGGCTGAATAGACTCAAACCAGCTAGCAGTATTTCACCACACATTACTCTACCTTTTCTTTTTGCAACCCCAATGATGGCTAGCACCATGAGGCCAATAAAATCCATACACTGTTCTTCATTTTGCTGAGAGTGAGCCCAAGATCTCTGCTTTCGGCACTCTTACACTATCTGCCATTTATTATACCTCCTCTCATTCTCTTGTACAATGTATTCTATTGAAATGCACTGTCAGCACTATCATAGCTAGTCTGCTTTCTAAGTCTTGATGTAATAACCTTATTTAAAGGGCCATTAATATGTCACAGTGCTATGCCCCTTTTTTTTTTTTAAATATCTGAGTCTAAGTTTAAAGAACAAAAAGCCCAGTGGTGCAACAAACATTGGTGATCACTGATTGGTCAGTAGGGAATCATGGTTATCAGTGACTGGTCACAAGTATAAGTCAGGTGTTACATTGTAAGTAAAGCAAAGCTGCTCTATAAATGGTCACAGTAATGCAAACCAAAGATCATTATTTACTTTAAAATAGTCATGCATTAATTTTTTAATCAAATGACAAGGCCTAGAGAGTTGAAGAAAATCACTAAATGAGAACGTCCTTAAATAGCAACCTCATAGTAGAATTTAGACCCAGAACTGTCTACTGATGTCAGACTTAACAAGTGGATTGTTTTGAGGTCTCTGATGGAATCGACATTTCAGCCTGCAATGATATTGGGAGGGAACTTTTCCTAAACTCTCATCTGCCAATCTGAAACCTTGGTTAGAAGACCTACCAATGTTCTGGGCTATGAAAAGGTTGTTCTCCAGGTTTCATGCAAGTAGTGGTGCTCGCTTTTTTAATGTAAATTATTTTTGCAACTGTGTTAAGTCCTCGTCATGAATCTAGAACAAGTGACCAATTATTCATGGGATCACTATATGTGAATTGGGATAAAAAATTTTTTTTTTAAAAGATAGAACAGACAGGTCTGGAAGTAACCTAAAGCATGTAGATGCTAATTTGCATACAACAAAAGGTTTTATAATGTAATTTGCATGTAATATGATACCTTAAAATCGATTTAGGAAACAATAAAAATCAGTTTTATTTTCGGCAAAGATATAATTTTCATTCATTAATTCATTACTGACTTATTTTTTAGGCTTGTAAGAAAACTTTGATCACATTGTCCTCACAAAATTATTATATATAATATTTATTTGGCTAAAATTATTGTCAAACAAATAATTTGAAGTACACTGAATAATGAATAATGATCTACAGTAATAACAAATGTAATGACCCTGCGAATGCCTGGTGAGCTGTCCGGGGTGCACTCTGCCCTCACCCAGAGTTGGCAGAGATGGGCTCCAGCCTTCCCACGACCCTAATTAGGATTAAGTGGTTCAGAAAATTAATGAATGAATGTTATGCTTCTAAATGTCATGTTTCTTAAATGGCTTGGGCTGAAATGATTGGGCAAAGAGCCAATCACATGGAGACCTAATTAGTATGTATGTTGTGTTACACTGACAACAATGAACACTTGAATCCAGTCAGAATATTTAGCTTTGTTTTTGTTGTTGTTGTTGTTATTGTTGTTTTTAACTAGCTGATTTAACTGAAAACTAAAAGGACATTTACAGTCTGTTATCACTCTAATTTCATATCAGTAACAAAAAATGTATTATTAAAACCATTTACACCTGCTCGCACCACAAGTATATCTGTAGGAAAACACTAACAAGTTAAAATAAATAAAAATAAAAAATATCACACTAAAATGAAGTGGGTACTTTTGTGGGTTTTCTCTTTTGTGACAAAGTACTTTCAGTGTAGTAGATATATTTTTCTTGCCCTTTACATAAGTTTCATCACTAGCTGGACACACTCTGTATAAAGGGTGGAAGGTTTTAATGTTGATTCATTTTTGATGGTGGGTGAATAGTAATAATTAATATTTGTGACAAGATGGTTATTACACCTTACAGTATGTGGGTGGAAACCATTGTACATATACAAAAAGAACACAGAAAGAACATAAGAACCTCTTCACCACTGGGTCTCACCTTTTTATAACTTTTCTTAATTGTGCATGATAACAAGCTGTACATGGAGAGATTTCTGGGTAATACTTCCCACATCATACTGCACAGCCACCAATCATGGCCACTATGAAATACAATTTCCATCTTCTGATGGCACAGCCATTGGAGCCATATCCATGCCTAATGCCAGCATGATGTTCTTTTACCATGCTCATGCCTATGCTAATGGTCACCCTCTGACACCCTCTGACACCATGCCCATACTGGGGACTGATGTGATAGCTCATGACACCTCACCTACATCAGGGACATGTAAGCCTCACCAGCTTCACTGTTTCTACTGCTGGTGGTGCCATGGGTGGCACACTATCCAGTAGTCTGGGACCTGCCCTTGCCAAGGTCAAGTATTTCAGTGGCCACACTTGTGTACCATCAATCAGAATCAGTGGCCACACTTGTGTACCATCAATCATTTCTGGTTGATCCTATCATACAAGAAGCTGCTCTGTCACAATAGAAGTGGCTCTATTATACCTCAATGTGGTTTTGTCAAACTAGAAGCATCCCCTTCCCTGCATATTGGCTTACACCTAACTTACCATTAAGACTTTTAATTGAATGCCCATGCCACCACAGGAATTAGCAAGCATGGAGAATTGGAGTGAAATAAATGGTGGTCAAGTGACTGGCCTAGGAAAGAATGAGCAGGAATTGACAGAGTTATTTTCTGAGATGAGTGTGGATGAGCTTGCTGCTTGTGATCCTATTACATGACTAGAAGCCCTGTGTTAACTATCCATTTGACTCAATATTCATCAGCATGAATGCCACAGGAAACATCATAGTCTTTGTTATAGTCCACTGCAAGGGGGATGGTGACTTTTGCAAACTTCTTCTGCTGAACTGGTGTAAGACACTGCACTGGCAGAGTCCATGCAGTAAGGGGTTACAGGTTTAAAAGGAGAACCTCAAGAGAATTGGTCCAGTTCTATGTTTGGTATGCAAATGAGTCACTGGTAGTTTCACCCCCAAAATGCAAGGATCATTGTGGAAAGGGAGAGCTGTGATCTCCAATCCTTTACAAAGTGGTATTTTTATCTGTGCCACCCTTAAGTTGGGATCAAAACCACACAGGTAATGTGAAGGCCTTCTCTGACTTGGTGAGCAATTTCTCTGATGAGGCGTTAGCTATAGATTTTGGTATCCTTGTGGATTCCAATCCCTGTCTTAACAATTTATGGATAGTCCCTGGCCTTAGGATTCATTGTTTTCCTGCAAGTGCTCATCCTGCTCCATTTTTTCCAAATGCCACCTGAATATTGGAACCTTAAACTGGCCTTCTCTCACACAAGGGCCCAAATGTTGCCTCTTCATTATGTTATATTGTGCCATTAACCTGTTCGCAGAGGCCTCTCTGCATAGGCGCAGGTTATTTTTCATGTCTCAAACATAAGAAGATGGAGAATTAAATTAATTGGGATTTGCCAATCCTCATTATCTGCTGGGGCACAGTTTATCTACATTAAGAAGTAAGAGGGAGACTTGCATTGACCCACCAGAAGGTGGAAGCAATCACATCTTTGCCACAGCCTACAACAATCAAAGAGCTTCAACTTTGCAAACTTCTATTACAGGTTAAAGAAAAGAGCAAAATTGTTAATATGGACTCCAATGGAAGCCTTGTGTTCCCCCGTGGATCACAACAACCTAGAGTATCTTCACATGGCAAAATGACCAAACCCATGCCAAAGTCGTTGAGCAAAGTTATTCTCATGTCTCCTGTTTCCAGTTTCCTACCACCCAGTTTCCTAAAACCAATGCTGAAGCACTATCCAGACAGATTACATCCCAGCAGTGAGCCTCTTCAGCCAGAACACATTCTCCCTGTCATCTGTTTAATCAGTTTCCTGGAATGGGTAAAGACAGTGCTAATATCATGCCATCCAATGTGCCTGATCACATCTATGTGCCACCTTGTCTGTGCTCATTCCTCATCATCTGGGCCCATGCCTTTCCTGCCTCAAGTCATTAATTTATTACCCTCACTAACAAATTAATTAAGTAGAAATATCAGTGGCCACAAATAGAATACATCATAATAAGTCATGTGCCAAAAGTGCCTTTGAATCTCCCCAATAGTATGTCCTTTCCACAGCAACAATGGTCTCACCCCGCCTCACTGAACTTTCCAAGTCATAAGGATTCACTACTGTCATTGTCATTTGGGACTGGTTCTCAAGGTTCCTTTGCCACATTCCTCTGCCTGCATTACCTATGGCATTTGCACAGGAAAACAACTTTTTTTAGCCATGTACTCTGAAACTTCTCTATTCTTAAAGACATAATTAATTACCTGGAAGAAACTGGGCATCATGGCGAGCTTAATATTTGGATGTCATTCAAACGTTTCCTTCCATGCCCAGACCTCTTCATGGCACTATACCACAGACTTGATGCTGATTTAGTGTGTGCTCAACATTCCTTGTTTTTTTTTTTTTTGCAAAGCCTACTAAAGAATAACTTTAAAAAAATAACCAATAAAGGGCACTGCCATCCCCACCCTGAATAAGGCCAATGTCGTTAGACACAGTTTCAAAGACCTAGTTTATAAACCTGCTGACCATCTCTGCCGCTGCTGAAACACTTTTCTTGTGTCATCAAAAGAAGAAAGATTTTAACCAAAAAAAGAAAAAAAAACAACAATTGATTACATTTAGAAACAAATTTAGAAAGAAAGGAACACCATCTGTGCTATCACAGTAGGCATGAAAAGTGTCTTAATATGGCTCAGTCAAATTAATATCTGCTTGCGTGTAATTAATACTATTTCATGACCTGTAGTCAAGACATTTTGTTTGCCAAGTGGAAGAACTCAAGAAAACAAAACACTAACTTCCTGCACAGTGAATACTTCTGGAAGGATGTCCTGTCCACATTAGTGGCAGTAATTAATTGATTAGATAAATTGGTTATTATTGATGATTATCGATGAAAATTATTAACTTACAGAAGAGCCCAATATCAGGATTTATAAGTTAATCACTTGTAGTTAATCACTAAAAAAACTGGTGACACACACACACACACACACACACTGTATTACATTACAGATTTCACAGTGCCAAACAGCATCATGAGTACAGCTGGGACCTGCAGACACAACGTTCTGGTGAGCAGATGTCACAGAGAGAAAATAAGATACATTCACTTATTCACACTGCTAAATCTGAACTGCAATCATTTTCACCTCAAAAAGAATTTATTTGCTGATTATAATGCAGTGTGGAACACCCCCAACACACACGCACACACACACACACACACACACACACACACACACACACACACACACACACACACACCCACCCCCTCTCCGACACTCTCTCTCATTCTAT
>JBCNYG010105872.1:0-12889 GCA_039654305.1 Porochilus rendahli | reverse complement strand
ACATAGAGAGACAGAGAGAGAGACATAGAGAGAGAGACAGAGACAGACAGAGAGAGACAGAGAGAGACAGAGAGAGACAGAGAGAGAGAGAGAGAGAGAGAGAGAAAGAGAGAGAGTTTGGTGTCCCCACGGAAAACTAAAGGTACTGTAAACCCCTTAATCAACAACTAAACAAAAGCTTTTGGGGTCATTACCCTCACAAAGACATGATTTATGGGAGAGTCATCACATCTGAGAAATAAAACTTTATGGAATTGCAAAGAAATATTATAAAAACCAGATGTGAAATTAAAGGAGGCACTGTATGCTGTCATGTTGAAGTGAAGGATGAAAATTACATCACTGTTTTGTTAATTGCTTATTAAAAGGCTTTATCAGGCAACACTTTGTTGATGCTTTTTCAAAAGTCCATCATCAAACCAGAGACTGTATATGAAAGAATGAGTGCCACAGTGGTCTAACCCACAAAGACTGAAAAAATGAGCTAAGGTCATATTTTGAAAGAAGTAGATAAGGTCTGTGTCTGCCAGAATAGTCCCTTCATCTTCCTAATTACCTTGAATCATATCGTAAGCATTAGCCCTAATTTTTTTATATTTGCAAAAACTTTCATATAATTTTTCTCAACAACAGCTTTCCGTTGGTCACATCACTCTGGTTCTCAGCCCTTCATATGGTCCATGGATGTCAGATCTGCTCTCAAATTTAAAGTTACTGAATGTCTAGTGATCCTACTGGCTGACTGCAGCACAATGTTTAGCACCAACACCCACGTATTTCAATAAGTACACTAATTAGTCTATGTTCTTGTATAATTTGTCTTTCCATCTATAGTGTCCAATTAGAACAGTTAGTTTTCACTATGCTGATATCTGTGCAGTTTTGTCCCCTGCCAGGCGAAGGCCTGAAGGGAGAGTATATGATGCCATTGTTTTCTGTCTGTCCACCCATCCCAGAATATTCTGAAATCAACTCCTCCTACAGCTTTTCTCAGAATTTCTTCAAACTTGGCAGATATGTTGGACTCATTCGAAGGATACACACATTAGCACATAATGGCAACTGGGGGATGTTTACCAGAGTTATTGGCTCAGCATTAGAATCCAATTTCAAAGGAAAAGCTTATTTGGCAGGGGACATTTTTGCTCTCTTGAGCTCTTGGTTTATTTTGATTGAAATCAGTTATTCAATCCCTAATGTAATATTATGTAAGAAGGTGTGGCCACACTCGATTGATAAAAAACTATCTATAAGAAGAGAGGTGCTTTAGGTCGAACCAGCCCAGTCTGTGCTTTTATTACATTCAATGAATTATTGAATTTTTAAATTATATATAAATTATAGAAAATTATAATATCCTATCATATACTTACATAATTTTTTTGGGATAAAAACACCAGTGCAAACTTCCATTTCTGTTAAAAATGTGAGAATTGCTCTGGATACATAAAACCAACAACTTTAAATTCGCTTTTAATAAAACTTTGAAATTAAACTTAGTTTTACAATAAATTTTAATTTTAAAATATTCAACTGTCCAACCAGCGATATTTGCACTAAGCATTTAGGTTGTCATTGAATACACACACTATCACTATGACTAGGATAAGATTAGTGTCGGCTGCTGTGTTAAACCAGGCATCTGCTTCTCCTAAAGCCACAGTTATCCTGTCTGTGAATTTTCATTCACAGCATTTGACAGATGCTCTTATCCAGAGCAACTTACAATTATCATTTTATACAACATTTACTCCGCATGTCCATGTTAGATGCATACATAATGACTAAATATCTCCAGCTGAAACTTCTCAAACTCTCGGGATAGATGCTATAAAGAGAATCGATTTCTGATCATGTGCATGTAAGAGAGGGCCATGACTAGGGATAGAGCCATATCTACTGCACTTGCCCAAGCCAGAGAAAGTCTGTAGGGTGCAATACACTGGTTTCAAATTTGTCAACATAGAAATCAATCTGATTTTATTTCAATAGAAGGAGAGTCAATGGACACATAGTCTGGAGATTTTCATTTTTATTACATTTTCTAAACCATAGTCCAGGCGAGGGCATAGTACACTCTGAACAGCTCGCAAGACCGGCACAGGGCCAAGACACACTCACACACACACACACACACACACACGCACAGATTTACACCCATATTCAAATCTAGGGGCAATCACTAATATCCAATTAGCCTAATGTACCTGCTTTTGAACTGTAGGAGGAAACCGGAAAGCTTTAAGAAAAGAACAAACTCCACATGGAAACACCTTCGCCAGGCATGCGACTCGAACCCAGGACCTTATTGCTGTGAGGCAGGTGTGCTAACCACCCTGCTGCCCTAGAATAAATAGATGCTGATAAAGAATATTTAGAAACGACAGATGATGGTTGATCTAAGTGCGATGAACAATTTACAACCAAGATTACATTTGTTTGGAATAGATAGGACAAATTGTATTATGGGTTTAACGGGAGGGAACAAAGGGAAGAAAGAAAAGCAGTGACAGGGAAACTAAGAGGAAATGCATTTTGTGAAAGTGAATAGTTTTGTCTGAAAGGATTAAAGGAACAGAGTGTAAAACTGTACACTGTAGTCACACAATGTCTAAACATCAGGTTACAAACACTCACTGGCCAATTTATTAGGAACATCCATTTAGTTATAAACTATATATTCTTTAAGGATATTCAGTACAACAGCTTGACCTTCAGTATGACATTACGGTTATACAACAGTTCTATGAATTAATATCGTTTAAGTGACATTTTGAACAAAATACTGAAACATAGATCCCGAAGATGCCACATTCATTTTATAAGCACGCTAGCTGGCTGGCTAGCTGGATCACATTTATTTGTATATGAAATAGTAATGTCTCTTTTCCTTTATCTGTATTTGTATTTAACAAACTTTTATACATATGTATATATGCATTTTAAGACAAAAAGTATAATTCTAGAATGATTATAAGCCATGTCTGTTAAGGCTGCGAACATTATTCAGGAACCGTTCAGGAATTCCTCACCTATTTCTGTTGCTTTTCACTATTTAAAAATAGTCCCAGGGGCATTAAGTGCTATTTTAACATAGAGCTGTCTTAAGATTTGTGTAATGTGGACATTTGTCATTGAAAATAATTAAATACATGAAAAATTTCAAGGTGAAAAAGAAATCACTATGCAAATGTATTAATTTATAAACAACAGAGATACAGAGAAGCGATATGACGGCCACTCAGGGAAACCCTTGGTGATAACGGAACCAGCCTCAAATAGCCAAGGGAGTTCAGAATTCCCCTGCTTCAGATATAAAAGTAGTGCTGGCTCCGACATAGCACCACCACTGCCTTGAGCATATTTCAACAGAAATCGCTGAGGTTTTCCCAAGTGCGTTTTATACTAGGAAGACAAATTTTATGAGCAGGATACAAGTAGAGTGATTGATGTGAATTAATGCAAAATATTAACTATTGGAATGCCGCTTGATCAAACAATTAAGTCAACAGTAGAACTCAATAAAAATTACATTCTTAAGTCTCAGCTGTACACCTGATGATTCTCCTATAAAAAAGATTTTAAAGGTATATACCAGAATGGGGCATTATTTACAATGGCACAACCCTTATTTATACAAGCCATTGCTGAAAATGTTATACAGCAGATGGAATGACAGAGGCTTGTCATATCCCTGACTAAAAAGGGTCATTATTTTACTCCTGGATGGCCCGATTCTCTCAGTCACCATGTCATTAGTGTGGATATGGGTGACAGGTGCCACCTGGAAGTATGCCCTGTCGCCCGAACTGCCTCCTTAACCCTGGGCTTACTCAGAAATACCTGTACCATTCATTCAGTATTCAACTCATTTATAATTTACACCACTACTGTTATCTGAAACAAAATCAAGGTATTTGGAATTTCTGAGAAATGATGAAGGTATTGTAGATTTTTGCATGCCTGTATATTTAGCACCAAGAAGCAGTTCAAATATTGAGACTAAAAAGCTGAGCAGTCCACTGCTCCAAGACAGCCTAATGGGTCTATAACTGAACACTCCACATTAAGAGAATGGCTCCACTTGGTAGAATCCATCCCCACATAATTATCAGCACCGCTCTTCCAATATTTTAGCTTTAGGTATTAGGTTTGTCAAGGGTGTATGGGTGAAGAGTTCACCTATGTGTACCAAGGGGGTCTGAAATTTCTTATTACTGCCTGCAGATTATTTTCATTTGCTTTAAGGAGATCTTTAAGGTTGTCCAGATGTCTCTCTAAGTTATTGATCATTGGCTTTGTGACTCACCGCATGAAGTGTGAAGGTGCTGGATTAAAAAAAAAATTGAGAATTTACAAATGATGAAAAATACATAAGGTTTAAATGTTTTTAATTTGAGTTTTATTCCAGTTTTAATCTATCCTAGACACTGGAGTTTCTCAAAGTTTGATCTGTAAACAGCAGTGTTGTGCATGTCTTTAACAGGCATTAAACTTTCAGTTATTTCATAGGTTTATTACGAGCAGATCTTTTTAAAAACTTTTTGATTAATCACACTAATTAAATACAGCAGATGCAATTACAATCACAGCTAATGGTGGTGCATGTCAATCTTACAATACCTTTATTTATTTATATTAATAAAAGCACCTCAGCAATCAGCTGTCTGTGCATTTGTGTATGTATGTGTGTGTGTGTGTGTGTGTGTGTGTGTGTGTGTGTGTGTGTGTGTGTGTGTGTGTGTGTGAACAACATTTAACCATCAATTATTTGTAAACTTTTATTAATATCTAAAGTTTAACTTCATCACCAGCTCTGCACCTAACTCCACTACATAATTGTGAAAAATGATTAAAAAGTTAAGGGATAAACTGGGATGGACGAGTGAGCGGGTGACGAGGGGTTCTGGAATGCATCTGGAGAGTAGACTCACACCTTACTCCACATATACTGGATAATATGCAGGACTCATCAGGAGTCTCACTGACATTCAGATTTTTGAGCCCAGCACCTTCTTGCTGTCAGGAGACATGCCTACCATTATACCACCCTACCACTCTTGGTTGATTTATGATTTCTTTATCTACTTAAGCCAGTCTGGCCTATGTCATACTAACCCATTTCTCTGTTTGCTCTCTCGTAGTGAGGTTTGTTTGATCACACCTGGCTCGCACAGCTGGACTGGAGCTTCTGGGTTTCACTGGTTTCTGTATTCTCGTCTGACAATATCTGCAATTCTGCCTGTTTTGGTTTAGTTTATACTGTTTTTTTCTAAGGTTGGGGGTGCCAGCCCCACTATCACAGAGTCACTACTGCCACCTGGGTAATCAAAGGTTTGAGTCTCGGGCTCAGCGAGGGCAATTCTATGTGGACTTTGTGTGTTCTCCCATGCTTGTTTGGGTTTCCTCCAGGTACTCCGCTTTCTTCTTAGAGTCCAAAGATATGTAACATTAGGCTAATTGGCTGTTACGAATTGCCCATGGGTATGAGTATGAATGGTTGTGTTTGTTGCCTTGTGATGGTCTGGCAAGCTGTTCAGGGTGCACTCAGTCTTTCCTCTGAGAGTGAGAATGTGTCCCTGCCAAAAGTTGAAGTAAGATAAGGTTATTACCATTAAAATTAAGATGCAATGTTTATGTATTCTGGATAAGCGTTTAATATGTTGTAGGTCAAAGGTCAAGGTCACCGGGGCATGAAACAGGTATGCGACTGCATTGACACATCAAGTTTGGTATTCAACTTAGTAGCAGGGGCATAAAGATATAACATAAACAAAGAAGAAAAAACACAGCTTGACCAAGAAACTCGAAAAGCTCTTCAGTACTTAGGACTTTCCTGAGATGAGAAACTTAGTGTTTCTTATATGCTTTTCTTTCTCTACATTTATAGCAATTAATTATTAATAATTAATTTGCCTTGTATTATGCCATTGTCTACCACAGAAGACCCTAGGAAGGAGTTGCTACTGTAGAATAATATATTAGAGAGCTTATTAGAATGTGTATGTTAATATAAACTCTATAAACTTGAATGGAAGAATGGCTTTACTTTGAGAGCGGCAGTGAGAATCCATGGTTGTGTATGATTATAATAATGAAAACATCTACATGATATGAATTTAATAATAAGTTTCCAGAATGTTGTATCTTCTCAATAACGTGTGGACCATCACAGCTAAAATATTCATTCTCCATTCTTCATAAGCGTAAGTAACCCAGATTGCACGATCGACTGTTGGGCATTCACATCTGTTATTATAATGACAGCAAATATCAGCCAGATGGTAAATACTGCCTTCTTCAGCTCGGGTTTTAAGATCAAAACTGTTTACATACCCCCCAATGTTTATTCTTTTTTCTTGTTTTGTGCTTTTTAAAATCAAATTTCACATCATTTACAGACTAAGTGAAACACTGATATTTTAATATAAGGATATTTTCCTTGTCATCCAAATCCTTTGATGGATATTCTACCAGAACATTGCAGAGTGTGCTAGAAGTGCTGATGTGTAGAACACAGTAATAAAATTTATGATCAATGTGTTAATGGATAAAACAGCCTGCCCAGTACTCATAAATGGCACCTGGAATACTTTGTGATTTATTTGTTGTTAGGTTTAGACATGGACTGAGAACATGATATGCCTGACGAGAGAAGTGCCATAATGGCTTACAGTGGATACTTCCCACTCAAGATGATCCAACACTGTAGACTGAATGCTATATATTGTAAATAAAGAAAAAATTCAAAGGAGACAGTGCAGTGAAAGACAAATAATTAACCTGACTTTGATTATTTTCCCATAACAGTATGTCATAAAGTATTCTTCTTATACCACAGAAATTTGTCAATTATATTTACTCATTCTCACTCACTCATTTGCCAAACCGCTTACTCCTACTAGGGTCACGGGGTTCGTGCCTACCTCAGATGACACAGGGCGAAGGCGTGGTACACCCTGTACAGTTTGCTAGATCATCACAGGGGTGACACACACATCCATTCACACTCACACCTAGAGTCAATTTGGAACCGCCAATCAGCCTAATGTGCATGTCTTTGGACTGTGGGAGGAAACTGGAGTACCCAGTGAAAACCCACCAAGCTAGTGTGTACATTTTTTACAATAAAAATGTCATAAAGTGTTAGAATGAGCATATTAGCAAAAACCTGTGAATTAACTTGCAACTGGTCATACTGTCAAAGCTGCTGCTTAAGAAAATAATTACACGGTTCATTTGAATACTGAATTCTGATTGGTCAAGAAGTGTGTCATTAGCAGAAAGAATAACATTTACTTTAGTACAATCACCTTCAAATCAATATTTTGCAAGTATCCATGCCGAATACGTGGCAAAATATTGATGAGGCAATAATTATCATGAAATAAACCCTTTTAGGGTTGCAGATCTACTAAGATCCCAGTCTGCGTGTAGTAATTTGCGTGGACAATCTAGAATTTTGCATGTGGGGTGGAACCGCGGTTTGCGGGTGATTTACTTAGAGTGATTGTGTAATTGACAAGTGCATACGTGTTGGAGACATGCTGGTCCATGCTGGATGTGTAATGGTTGTGTGGATGAATGAAAAATGGCTATCAGAGTTATTTTCTCTGATGAATCTAGGGGGGGGGGGGCTGCTGTAATACTACACTTCCAAAAAAATTGTCCTATCTCACAATATTACAGAATTCTTTAAAAAATTCCTGAATCTGGAGTTAGATCTGGATCATCTCCAAAATTCTACCGAGTCTTCCTTGTTCAAATCCTCACCTCTGGTAGAAATTTCATGAAAATCTGCATATAACCTATAGCCTAATTCTGATAATAAATAAATAAACGAGCCAACAAGCAAACTGAAAGTAAAACCTAACCCTCTCTGATAAAGGTTATAAGACATTCACGGTGAGTTAGTGAGAGTCACTGCATGCATTATACACAAGGGAAGAAAATAACCTGTTTCATTAAATCTCTGTATAACCTGAGTGACTTAAAAAGATTTCCCAAATGGAAAAAAATTGATTTGTGTAGGCATTGCTGTATGAGTCCAGATAATATTGTTCATACTGTTATTATGGTAATAATAAATAAATAAATAAATTGTGATAATTGACAACTTCTATTTAAATCCAGTGGAGAATGTAGCCAGAGCACATTGGCATATCTGTTGGCTTTTTAAACATCCTATAGCTTTGGTTATTTTACCCTCTTTTTTCTGCATGTGTGCATGCACTAGGAAGATCCGATTAACAAATACTAATTGTACGCAGAAATGTTAGATTGTGAGGGTCGCTGACTAAGGAGAAGAATCCACTAATTCCATTAGAGCACTTTCCTGCTTGAGGACTCACTCAGTACTTTGACTTCTTTTCCACCAGAACATGTAAAATAAATGATAAGATACACATTTGCCTAATTCAGAGTGATAAATGCTGATAAATTATTACTTTACAGCAGGATAGCATGGCCTTAAAGATTTTTGTGTGAGACAGTAAACATATGCACTATCTTAAACTTGTTTTGCAAACGAAGCTCAAAGGAAAAAAAAAACAGCAAATGAAATAAACGAATTCAAGCTGGAGAGAAAAGCGTTATTACCGTACCAACATACTTTCTAATTTTATTTCCATAATGTCTGTTAGGCCAAGTTTCCTGATTCTTGACTTATTTGGATTGCTCACATTATCTCTGAGGAATAGTGTTTCCTCCAAGCTGAGTGATGAATATATTAATGTGTTACTGTGAGTATTCCACTGTCATATTCCGACTGTCATAGTTCAGTATATTTTCTCATGGGAAATGATGAATGAAAAAAAGCACACTGTGTACTAAGTATAATTTGAAGTCTAGCACTTGAAAAGTGAAATTGAAATGTTGGATTGGATTATTTTGCTCTTTGATTCAAGATTCAAGGAGTAGAAACAAATATGCTAAAATAAATAGCTGCAAGCAGAAATGAACGAACCCTTCCACCCCACACATCACAATGTATTTTGGGACACAGCCTTCTTGCCAGATGCTGGTGCGTTGACATTGGATGTGTTTTGGACACTGCATGAATTGCTCAGATGATGATTCTACACAAGTCTTTCTTTGTTAAAGTATGATGGCAGGAAATAGCACAGTCACTCGCTTACTCATTTACTGAACCGCTTACTCCTGCTACTAGGGTTGCAGGGAGGCTGTGCCTATTTCAGCTGACACTGGGTAAAGGTGGGAACGCCCTGAACCGCAGCGCTACACACACAACCATACACACCAATACTCACACCTAGGTGCAATGTGAAACAGCCAATTAGCCTACTGTGCATGTCTTTGGGCTGTAGGAGGAAACACATGCAACCATTGGGAGAACATGCAAACTCCACACAGAAATGCCCAAGACTGGGACTCGAACCAAGGATCTTTTTGTTCCAAGGTGGATGTGCTAACCATTACACCACTGTGCCACATGGAAAGGTACATAATGTGACAAAATCCAGAATGGCAGACTTCCTTTGGGGTTTAGGATAGGCCTTTAAAAAATAAAACAACACCAAGTGGTGCAGGCAGAATTGAATTCCTGGGTGGATTGGGAAATACGGCGGCATGGTGGTTCACAGCAAGAAGGTTTTGTGTTCAAACCATCCAACAGACTGCGGGCATTCTGTGTGTAGCTTGCATGTTCTTCTGCAGTAGGTTACTGACTTGTTCAGAGTGTACCCCTCCTCGTGCCCAAGTGACACTGTGCGTTAAGCGGTGAAGATAATGGCTGGATGGATATTTATTGAATGATTATCCATCCATCTTTCTGAAGGAAAAATTAGACCTAGAACCAGAACTACTCTTCTTTTTCTCAATATAATCGTTCTTACAGGGGCGGCATGGTGACCTAGTTGCTTAGCATGTCCACCTCACAGCAAGAAGCCTGTGGATCATACATATCATCAGCTTTTCTCTTGCCCCAAATTGGTCGGAGAAGGCAGCGCTGGTTCTCGTAGCAAAGCCTGCCCCCACACATGACCTCCTTGATACATGCCGTTCTAATGCTGCCTTTGTCGGGGGTGTCTGCTGTACATTATTTTTTCTTATGAAAATTTTTCTTCCTGCCTCATTAATGTCAGTGCATGAGCTGGTTCTGTCATAAAGTTACAAACCACTCAATTGTATACATAACATCTGCAGCTATTTCACTTTGTGCGACCGACAGTCTCAGCAGTGTTTCTGTGAGTTCTGGCATTATCTGCCAAGTTGTCGCCATCTTCTCGCCATGGCGAGCAAGGCTTGAGATGGTATATCATCCAGTTAGGGCATGAAACATAGGGAGAGCTCAAGCTGTTCGTTATAATAATTGGCATGACTTGCACAGTGAACACAAAGACATAATATCCTTATATGCGATTGGGACAACTTTGCCACATTCTAAGCTGTTAAAATTGTTGAAGCATGGTGCCATTTTGAAAGATTTCTGATGCAACATCTGTGGTGGCCCAATATCTATATCTATTTCTACTGCAACTGAGCAGAATTAGGTGTTTTTATCACAAAATGCACAATTGTTCTGAATATTTCTGCTGCCCTATTATTATTTTTCTTTTCTTAAGTTTTACATAGTGCAGTTTGCATCTAAACATTGGACCGTGTCTGTAAAATGGCTAATAAGTGGGATGTAAAGCCAACCACGAGGTTCAGCACCAACTAACATTTATTGGGACCTCCTTCTTTTTTTATATGAAAAATAAAACCAAAACCAACAGACTATTTTAGATGGATATTCTCCCCCTAATGTCCCATGTGATGCACGACAGCATAACATGTTTGTGCAATATGTTTTTGGCAGCTGCAGTAAGCCCATCTACATTTGTCTCTACAATATGCTGTCTTTGGAGATAGTGGACCATGTCTGAGGTCACTTACTGTCTTGATCACAGGCTCCTGGACATAATGGACACAGAGATCAAACAGTGAGCCATTAAAAGCACATGAAAAACAATTTCACTCCTTGAGGAAGATGAAAGAGAGGAGCTACTGATAGAAGGACGGCACATATCAGTTTTGTCTCTCACGGCCAAACAGACCATGACACTTAGCCCGGCAAAAGTGTGGATGTTATGCTTATAGCATATATGGGGTGCTGTTTGAGCTGTTAGCCAAATGAGAGCGAACATGAGGGGGCGGGATTTTTCCAGCTACAGAATTTTCACTATGAAAGAACAGGTCAAGAATGTTCAAGTTTTAAACATAAATAACATATTTCTTTGACCTTTGGTTGTATTAGCCTTGCATGAGGTACAGTTTACTTTGGTTTTCTTAATTTGGAGATGACCTTTAATCTCATGAGACCCCACTGTCCTCAAATAGAACATCATATTTTACCTTAACCACACTGTGTGTATTTCATTTCAAGATCCTCATATAAATGCAACTGGTTATAAATCTTTTGCCAGACTTCTTCCTCTTTAAAGATTTAGTTGATTATGTTCAACTAATTTATTGAATGTTAAGGAAAAGAAGCGATGTGAAGAAATGCCAAGACTCATTACATTATGTTTTGGGTCGGGGGGTGGGGGGGTTGTAGGGGAATCTAAGGACATAAAGTACATAATGTTCAACCAAAAATGCACAGGAAATGTCCTTCAGAATAAAACAATTAAAGAATTTTAGCCAGCTCGCTAACTAACTCTAAACTAGGTTAGTTTAGATGTAAAAGGTAAAATAATTTTAGTCGCTTAGCTTATTGTTTATTACGGTGGGGTAAATGTAGGGGTTTTTCGTCAAAGTTGTTCAGCACATCTGATATGCAAAAGTTATCAAACTAGAAGGCTAGCTTTAGCTATATAGCTAAAATATAGCCGAGATAACGGAACAATTATATAAGCTTGCTAAAAGACAAACACTCATATAAAAATGAGTTAAAATGAAATAGCAACTACATTAGGAAATAAAGTATCTGATGGTAAGAAAGTATATATTGTGTGTGCATTTATTTTTTCCCCCAAAACTATTGTTATTAACTGGGTGCAAGGTATACACCATCGATAGGAGGTTGGTCCACCATTCGGTCCCATGCACGCACATATTCACACATTCACTTAGGGACATTGACAGTAGCCATGATTGAACCAGAAAATTTGAATCAACATTACCCACTGCCTCACTACAGCCCACCTATCAGTATTCAAGTAAATAAACAGTATTAATGAAGTATTGATGAAGGGCTCTAGAAGAAGACATTCAGGAATTTACCCACATTTAATAGATGTACCCACTAATGGGATTTACATAGTCGTTATTCTCCCCTAGTTTTACCAGGCTGTGTTTGATGTCAGATTTGTCTCCCAGATTCTTTGATCATCTTAACAGACTCCAGCCTGCTTTCATTTCTTAATGTAGCACATATCTCTAATAACTAAGGTCAAAAAAGTTATTACAGCATTGAATAAAATATAAAATTACCCAAAATAATTTCTGTAAATTCCTGTAAAAAAAAAAAAACGTAATAATTACAAATTAAAAACAATTTCTATTTCCACTGTAAGAAAGCATACTTCTGGCCACGATCCAGAATAATTTTAAGAGGAGCTTCCAAGTAATGCGAAGATGTCCATAATTGACAACAGAACATCCTGTACTGCACCACAGTCAGAGAAATACCAGCAAACTGCTCAAGTATCAGTGAAACATTCATTCATTCATTCATTCATTCATTCATTCATTTTCTGAACCGCTTATTCCTAATTAGGGTCGCTTTGTTTAATTTTTGCTTTTAAAATCCAAAAATCCAAAAGCAGGGCCATCAGTCAACACAACCATTCGTACTCACACTCACTGGCTGTGATTTGGAACAGCCAATTAGCCTACTGTGCATGTTTTTGGACTGTGGGAGGAAACCGGAGTACCCGGAGGAAAC
>JBCNYG010105775.1:0-12913 GCA_039654305.1 Porochilus rendahli | reverse complement strand
TTCGGCACAACACTGCAACCAGACTGCCATTCTGCTTGCTATGATGCTGGACAGGACAGGTTTAAAAAAAAAAAAAATAAATAAATATACAAAACCCTCTTTATGCCATCTTTGAGGGAAAATTCCCACTCTGCCCACACCATGTG
Organism: Porochilus rendahli; assembly: GCA_039654305.1. Lineage (NCBI taxonomy): Eukaryota > Metazoa > Chordata > Actinopteri > Siluriformes > Plotosidae > Porochilus > Porochilus rendahli. Next base: position 12,767 of record JBCNYG010105775.1, on the reverse strand, counting down.
CGCAACAGCCGGAATCCTGCTAAGATCACTGTGTAATTAATAATACACAAATATATATACACAATGTTGCATGACAAACAATTTAAATGTCTTCCAGGAGAAAATAAAGCGGTGCATCAGACCCACCACCTGGTAGAGGCACAGTAATCATTTGATGGAACCATAGTGTGGCCCATATCCTTGATTTTTGCCAATACTTGGAGCCTCTGGTGGCAATTACATCCAAATCTTTGGGGTGTTGAAAAAACCTACGAAACTGGGGTGACGCTTGGAGTCCTTTAGTCATTCTGTCACAGAGCTCGCCAAGCCAGTTAAGCTGGCATTTTGAATGTGACGTCCACAAGTCATACCCACAAAATGAAACAGTCACCACTTACACCATTGTGGTCTGAAGTACACTGTCAGAGACAAGGTAGCTGTGGGCTTGTTGCATTCCACCATAACATCATGCCACCACCATAACATGATAGCCGGTGCACCATGTCTTCTCAACATAATAAAAGTTTGCCCTGGTGAGTAGCTTGTGGATTGGGTGTTGCGGCTCTGCATCACTTAAATAAATAATTTATTAAAAAATTTAAAAATTAATTAAGAATAAGAGACTTTCCAATGGGGATCGAGGTCCCTTGGGAAGCCAAACGCAAAATTCAGGTCCTCCTGGAATGCCTCACATGACTCACAGACCATGTCAAGTGGACAGCTTACACAACAAACCCTGGACATTTTTTAGGTTGGGAACTCCACCTGTGGTGACTGTGTCTGCACCAAAGGGGCTGGCTAGACGGGACATAGTCGTTCTTAAACATAGTATGCTAACTCCTCGAGGACGAAGCAATTGGGACCAGGGTCCTGCTCACCAGTCTTTGAATCGTTACTGTTGACGCCCTCTAACATGTTGGCTAAAAGGGGATTGGCCCTATCAGTTTCTGGTGGATATATTAGCACATTCATCTGTTTACCTGTCAGCTGGATGCACAGTCCTCTGACTTGTGGGAACACATAACAAACTATTATAGCGATCACTACTAAAACTTTTCCTGCATGCATTGCCATTTTTACAAACCAGCCACCCAATCATCCAAAGAAACTATTGAACCATTCTGTAGAGAACATGACAAAGCCTGCATTTTGTTTTACCTAACATTGCAGTTCACTAAGCTTTTTCATGGCTTCATAAAACGAGCCTCCTGGGGCAGTGTTATTAGGTATATACGTACAGCACTGGTCACCGAAAAACATACATACCCTGTGTTCTTTTGCTGTCTCTTTTGCAATGTCATTGTGCTGGTGGCAGACAGCTGTTCTCTTAAGGTGTGCAGAGCATCATCTGTATAATTAATAAATCTTTGTTGGTTGTCATAAATGTAATTAATCTATTCAACATTCTTGTTTGTAGTCTTGTGATGGAAAAGTGACTCAAAACCCACTGCTATTTCATTTTGTGCTTTGTATTGATCAGGAATTATGCATGGCTGTCCTAAGTCATTTATATACACACCATCATCCATTCTGTAAGCGCTCCTTTTCCTACTGTGGACCTTCCCAGTGAGGGCATTATCCATATCTTTTCCTTTTTTATACATCTTTACATCTGTGATAATCATAACTCGGGTACATAGTCCTGTCCAGTTTAAAGGCAAGGCCTGTCTTAGTCTTATTCCACCACACAACCACCACATATCTGCATGTAGCACTGTTTGTTGCTTTAACACGGGGGGGGAAGCTTTTGACCTTAGTGTACTTATGAAATTAACATACTAGAGACTGGAGTAAAGATAAAATAATAAAAAAATGTTGTTATAAAAACTCCAGAGAACGTCCGAAAATAAGGGGAATTAAGTAGGATCACATCACATCAGGAGATTTAAGATCAAACTAGGAGAGGAACAAAATCACATCACAACAGGAAACATGACATCACATTAATGGAGGAACAGAAAATAATGGGAAATGAAAAACGCATGTAAAATGATGAAGGAGGAGCCATGTTGGCCTAGGAACTTAAATTTAATAGTGAAATGATTAGTCACATGCAAATTAAAAGAAAGAGGCATCTAAGGATGCCAAAGAGTATAAAATAAGGGGTTTTCAGAGGGGAATTTGCTGATTCAGATTTTGATACTGAGGGGATCAGACCTTTGAGACAAGCTGCTCTCTCAGAATAGTTTTTGTGATTGATTGCAACTTGGAATAAAGAAAACCTACTTTTCCCATCTGCTAAGTTGGGATTTTAATTTAAATAGACTGTTTTTGATACTTGGGTGACATTGCCTACACCTGCATACAGTATACACCAATAGGGACAGGTGTTATCATTTACTAGTCTTTTAAGTGGGACAGTCACATTCTGAAGGGTATTATTAACTTTTACTTTTAATGTTTCATTCTGTATTACTTTAAAGCCGTAGTAGGGTGCTAAGACATTACAAAAATCTTTACAAATTTCACTACTGTATGGTAGAGGGACTAACTCAAGTTTTCTTTTCCTGAGGTGCACAGTAAGCAGTCCCCCTCTTCATCCGTCCAGTCTTTTGCTGTTTATGTGGCCTACTGGTACCACTCTTTGGTTTGCTGGTCACTCTAAGCACTGAATATATTGGCAGGGCCAACATTTGGATACACTTCCCTATTGTTACCACCACTACTGTGTATCCTATAGACAATAAATTATTAGTGCATATGGGGTGTGCGACGCCGGGCGTTGCGGGTTTGTTATGGGTTGTTTTGCCGGCGCCTTTTGGCACGCCTGGGGCATGATGCTTTCGACTTTGGTCCTTTTGCAACTGCCCTGCAACAATGATTGAAATGATTCCAATTAAATATTTTAATGTTAACATAGTCTCCTGGCTCTACTTGACGAAGTTCTTCCTGTTCCTCCTGTTGCACTGACGTGGGCATGCAAGGTTCTGTGTATTTGTGTGAGATGTCTTGGCCACCTTCTGCTTTAGCACTTCGTTTACCCTTTGGACCACCCCTTATGACTGGGGGTGGTATATGCACCCCAAATGGTGTGTTATGCATAGCGCCTCTGTTATACTTTTTATCACCTCGTTCACAAAATGGCTACCATTATCTGAACTTAGTTGGTCTGGGATACCGAACCAGGGAATCACTTCCCTACACAGGAATTTTGCCACTGTTTTGGCATTGCACTTAGCTGTAGCTTGTGCCTCTACACACCTACTGAAATGGTCAACCACCATTTGTGGTAAAATGTACCTTTTGCCTTCTCTCCTTTATGTCATGTCCACAAAATCAATCATTAGGTGTCTGAATGGTCCATCTGGTTGTGGTTTGTGAATGATGGGTGTTGTGAAATGTCTGATGTTGGGTGTTGCACAAAGTTACCTATTACCTATACCTATTATGCATGTTTCTTCTCCTATTGCTGCCTTTTTTGCTGCCTCATTGGCTGCTGCATTCCCTCTACCAACCCATTACCCATCTATTTTATGGGCTTTGCATTTCACAATTGCCAGTTCTTTGGGGAGCATCATTGGCTCTAATAAGTCTGAAATTTCCAGCCCATGTACGATGCTTGATCCATCGACTCACTGGAAACCCCTTTGTGCCCAGATTGGCCCAAACACATGAAATACTGCATAAGCATAAGCTGAATCTGTATATATTGTGCACGCCTTACCAGCACCTAATTAACAGGCTGATGTCAGTGCCTTTATTTCTGCCAATTGGGCAGAACATGGTTGAGGCACTGTTGTTGACACTAGTACCTCGAATGTATTAAGATCATCATTGAATCTGACTACCGCATATCCCGCTCTGTTACCTTCATTGATGTGATAGCATGATTCATCCACAAAGGAGACATGCTGAGCATTGGGTAATGCTTCTGCTTCCAAATCTGCTCGAGCTTTTAGATATTTATTAACCTCTTTGGTGCATTCATATGGACCACCTTCTTGTGGGATTATAATAATCTGCAGGATTTATTGTGCGCCACCTTTCTGTAGTTTATTCTGGGGCTGATAGGATAACATCAAACCTGTTCGTTGAGCATTGGTTATTTTGAAGTTCTGACTAGTTAGCAGTGCATGTAATGCATGAGGGGTATATAGGGTCACTGGGTGCCCCATTGTGATTGACAATGCTTTTTGGAAAACAAATGCTGCTGCTGCCAATCCTTGATAACCTGGTGGCATGCCCTTCTCCACATTATCAAGCACGGCACTATAATATGCTATGGGCCTTTTTTTCATTCCTTTTTGTTCCTATGCTAGCACTGCAGAAAATCATTTTCTCTTTGAAACATATAGGTGAAACTGCTTGCTGTAATCTGGACAAGCTAATGCTGGTGCTGAGGACAAGTCAGCCTGACTTTTACCCAAGCGGTCAAAAGCCGCCTTAGTGTCCTCTGTCCAATTTAATTTAGCACATGATTTTGTTTGATTTGCTGCTTTCACTATGTCTCTAAGTGGTTGTGTTTTCATTGCAAAGTTACAAATCCATGGTCTACTGAATCCAGCTAAGCCCAAGAAGACAGCATTTGTTGGACTGTTTGAGGTTTGGGAGCCTTGCAAATTGCTTCCACATGCTCTGGGGAGATCTTTCGTGTAGTGCCTTCGAGCACTCTACCTAAATACTCCACATTTGGTTGGCAGAATTGCAATTTTTCCTCAGCTACTTTGGACTTTAGGACCGTCACAGAGTCCTGTACACACTGTTTGTTTGTTTGGATACAAATCAAAAGATCATCCACATATTGGAGGACAGTAGAGTCCACCTCCAGGTCAGCAAAGTCTTTAGCTAGGACCTGGTTGAAGACTGAAGGGTTTGTGGTCTTACTTTGTCTACTGCATCTTGCTCTATTTTGAGAAATTTTTTATCTGGTGATATGCTAACACTTTGTCCAAATTGTTGGACAAAGTGTGTAAATTGTTTAATTCCATCCAATGTACTCTGTCCATTTTACATTTCTCCAATTTTGTTTCCATCATAAGGTATTGCTGGATTAGACAATCTGGAAGTTATATCCATACTCCTGTTTCTTCACAGTGTATCTTAGCTCTCATTTTGCAGAGCACATCTCTGCCAAGTAAATTTGCTGGGGTGTCTTGTAAATATATTGGTGCTTGAACTGTTATTCCATGTATCTCTATTTCTTGTGGCTCAGTAAGTCATAAAGTCTGTGTTTTCTCTGAGAAGCCTACCAGTTTTACTGCTTTGCTAGAGACAAGAAGCTTTAAGCCTTCTCTTCCTATAGTTGTATATAGTACTGTGTCAATCAGAAATGGTGCCCGAATCTGCCCTTCCACCATCACTAGGATGGTAGGTTCTTGAGTGGGGTGCAGTGAGGTCATATACTGCACCAGCTTCCCCTCTGGCTTCCCTGGGCTTCTTCACATGCTCCCCGGGGGAGGCCCTGCGGGGTACTGAGGTCCTTGGGGTGGCTGATTAGGACCCTTCCAGGCTCCTGTCCAGTTTCCTTGGCCCTGCCACCCTTGGTTTTGTAGAGGATTATTTATTGGGGGCGTCATCTGTCCTCCTTGTTGGTTTGCATATGGACAGTCACGTTTCAGATGATTCGGATCTTGGCATACCCAGCATCCTCCTCCTTGGTTCATTGGGGCTCTTCCTCTTGGAGACTGTTGCCATCCTCCCCGGCCATGTTCTCTTCCTTGTCCCCATCCTTGATTCTGGGGTGGGTATTGTTGGGTGGGAGGATATATTGGCCTAGGTGGAGAAGCATAATAGGTTGATTGCACTTGTTGTAGTGGATACGCTGGTGGTGCTTGTACCACAGCTGCTGGCTGCGGTGCTGGGGGTGTTGGTTGAGCAGCTGTATGTGGCAATTGTTGTAGCACCATCATTGCAACTTTCCCAGCTGGGCTTTGTGGAGCTGCATTATCAGGGTCTCTGTGTAAGGTCCCACCAGAGGATTTAGATCTTGCCTGTCTGCTATCTGTTCCCTCCTGTGTGTGTGTGTTTGATTACAGGCTCCGCCCTGACAATCCCACTAGATCCCTATTTCCTTCCCAGGATAAAAGCCTGCAGTGTTTTGATCCTGTGCCAGATCGTCTTGTGCCGTCATTGAGAGAGCAAGCGCTATTCACAGTTCACTCTACGATCTAGCGGCTCATGCTCTTTGTTTATTTTCGGATAATTTAATTAGCAATTCCGGTTACTCCTACCACGTCGTGTCTGTCCTGCTTTTGGGTCTATCGGTCCTTGGTTTTGCGTAACACTCTGCTGCCTTCTTTATCTTCATACCTCTCTGTCTATGTCTCTCGACGCAGTGTATCACGTTTGCTTCAAATGAGGGCCATGGCGTTGTGTTTAGCTCTACTATGTCTGCGAGTTTAACTTGAACTTCCTTTGGTGTTGCATTTTTCACCATTATGCAAAAGAGTGATTGGATGGTAAGTGATTCGTCCCATGCATTTCCCATTTCCTCTCTCCTGGCCCTTTGCAGCTTAAATATGAATTCTGCCACATTCTCTTTTTCTCCAAGCATTATCTTTTCCACTTTTCCAGGATCCGCTCTGGTTGGGTATGCTCGTCTTAGGGCTTCCCACAGTTGGTTTCGGTAGTCTTATCGTCATATCCTTGTTCTTCGGCTGCTTTGGTCAAGCCAGCATTCGTGAATATTTCAATCATCTTTGTTTCCCCAGCACTTGTGACCATATTACTTTAATATCTCCTATGGCCAATACTTGTCCCATTGCTTGTTCCTTAAATCTTGTAATCGATATTTGTGCCCCTTCAGATATACTTGGCAATCGGCTAATTAGTCCTGTTAGGTCCATGAATGTCATGTCATGGCCTTTCACCATTACTGGTGCTTGTATGTTTATAAGTGGTTGGTTCTTAATTACTCCTGGAATCATGTCGCCATCTTCATCCTCCTCTTTGGAGTCACTTTCTGTGTCTTCTTGTCTGTCACAATCAAATATTTGCTTACACTGTAATGATAACTTGATTGACAACTATTTCCTTGCCTTGTGGTCCTGCACACCTGTTCACAGGTCCTGGCTCCAGGTGTGTGAAGATATGCCAACGTAATTTAAATGTAATATTCCAGCAAATCACATAAAGGTTTTTTATTTTCATTTCCTCTGGTCCCCTGTGATTAGCTCCATCACTTAGTGTAGGTGGAGGACTGTGACCTCGTCCTTTAGCGGGTTGGATAATGGCCGGGGGTGACTAGGGGTTGCGGGTTCTTGGTGGGCTAGGGGTTTCCAGTGGTGCTGGCCTGGGCTGCTCTGCAGTGGGGACGGCCCTGGGACAGGCCTGGTTGGGGACTGTGAGGGTTATGGGCTCTTGGGCCAGGGGTGGCCTTATGTGCCCGGGGTATGGGGCTGTCCGGATGTGCTGCCATGGGGCGGGTTAGCGCATGCCCTGGTGTCTGGTTGCCATCCTGGGCCCCAGGTCAGGCCCTGTGGCAGGAAGATTGGGGAGGATTGTGGGGTGTGAGTTTGTGCTGTGTGTGTGGGTACATGTGGGCGAGTTGTGGGATAAGTGGGGGGAGTGTGGGGAGTTGTGTGTGTGTGGGGTGAAAGGGACAGTGTGCACTTGTGGGTGGGGCAGGGGTGGGCCTGGGAGTGGTGTGTGCTGGGTCTGGGCTCTCCCACTGTCCTCCTTACTCTCTTCCTCTTCCCCCCTGGGGGTGTGGTGGGCAGGTGCCTTCTGGGGTCAGTGGTAGTGTTGGTGGCAGCTACTTAGCATTTTATGCTGCCATGCGGGTAAGTGTTGATGTGTTGGTGACTTAAAGATCATCTAATGTGATAGAATTGTAGTATTCATCAGGTCTCTGTTCTTGTTGTCTTCCTGATGTTTTCACTAGATGTGTGCTTGGCAGTGGCTGAGTTCTTGGCTGAGGCTGGCTGCATGCTGCTGGACTTCTTGGAGTTGAATATATAGGCTGGTGACTTAATAACTCATATTTTGAAGTACCGTGGTGGCTTTGTTCAGACACATTTTGTCTGGGCAAGCCATGCTGTGAAGTCCTCTCTGACGGTCTTTGACATCTCTTCACAATGATCTGCATTTTTCTGTAGGGCTTTCACATTCAGCAACTTGTTCAGCTTTGTTATGCTGGATCTCTGCTTGTAGCTGGCTTAGAGTCAGTAGCTGATGTGTCAGTCAACCTTTTCCTCCAATCATGACTTACTTGCTTCCAGTCAAGCTAGCAGATTGGATGCACTGAAACCTGGGATCCATGTCCACCTTGTGTTCCGATACTTTTGGTCAGGTCCATTTATGGGGGGTTCAATGTTGTTCTGCTCGCAGGGTTTTTGACCTTGTGAATGCAGCTTACTCAGATACTTGAAACGGGAGTTTTTTATCATGAAACTCATCCGCAGCAGTGTCTTCCTAGTGATTAAAGGAGCTTGCTCTTTTAGTCATGTTGATTGATTCTGGAGGATGTTCACAGCTGTTTGTCATCTACAGCAGGTTGTGCTGGAGATAGAAAATGAATATCTTGGACCTATTTTGTTACACCGATACCAAGAACTGATCCAAATGCAGGACAGAGACGATAAGATCAGGTTAAAGTGCAAACAGTAATCCTTTATTAAGGAACAAGCAAATGTGGAGCATGAACACTACGGAATAACGGCTGGATCGTGACACTTTCTCTCTGAAGACGCAAACGCTCACTCTATAATGGCCCAAGACTCTCTCTTTGACAGCCCAAGATGATCTGGCAATCAGAAAAGGTAAGCAGCCCCCCTTTTATCCTCCGGTGGGGATGAGGAACAGCTGATCTAATCAGGGCGGAGCCTAGAATCACAGAAACTTATGGGAGACAGTCCCAGTATCTCGGGATGTTGTCTGTAGAAGTCATCCACAAGTGTGTGGTTGGCGATGGAACTTGCTGGTATCCAGGAGCGATCCTCAGTACCGTAGCCCTCCCAGTCAGCCAAGAGCTGTCTCCCCCCGACTCCTCTTGCATACCACCAGAAGACTCTTGAACGAGTAAACTGGGCCCTCCTCCACTATCCTGGGTGGTGGTGGGTGACTGGTGGGAGGCAGCAGATTGCTCTCAGAGGGAGGTCTCCACCTGCTAGTATTACTCTCATCGTTGATACTAGCACCATGTACTTCTTTCAGCTCCTCCTGGAACTGAAAGTTGCCTTTCTAAGGGAATGCTCCAGGATGTCCTGAATGGCCCTCCAATCCTCAAACTCCGATTCAGACTCAGACTCAGACTCAGATGAATTCTGTGAGTGTGACTGAGGAGAATCTTTCTGTGGCTTTTCGGTTTTTGGTAGCATCTTTTTCTTCTTTCCTGTTTTGGTCTTTAGTCTACCACCCTCTCCTTCTTGCGTCTTTTCTTGGACACTGTGAACTCACATGGCCTCTCCTTGATTAATGCTTCCCTCTCATGATTGGAAGGAGAGCTAGACTTGTAGCGGCAGGACAGGGCGTAAGGCTTGGCATCCAGAGAACCCGACTTTATATCAGGGCTTGCCTTACCCTCCAGGGATCCGTGAACAGAAAGGGGTGAGGTAAGACAAGACGATCTACAGGTGGGGCCCCAGCTCCTAATTACCCCCGTCTCCCAGATAATGTGGGGGTTGTGAGCCCTCAGCCTTGGAAATCCTAGAATGAGGGGGTGGTGAGTACAGTCTAGGAGGTGGAATAAGATGGATTCAGTGTGATCCCCACCAATAGACATGAGGAGGGTCTCTGTCCTGTTGGTGACCTGGCTTAGCAACTGGTTCTTTAAAGCATGGGCAGAGACAAGTTGGGCGAGAGGCTTCTCCTTGATCCTCAACCTCCTGGCTAAAAAATAATCCATCAGGTTTACATCGTCCCCCGAATCGATGAATGCCTGGATGGAAATAGCTTTGCCCTTGTTGCAGAGAAACATCAGTCAATGAGTGAGGGGATAAATATGTGCATGTGTCTCTGCTTACCCATGCGCTCCTTAAGCCCAGAGAACTGGATCCCTTGGCCGGACAAGAATCTGCTTGATGGCCAGCTTGCCCTCAGTAATAGCACGCTCCCACCCTTTGGCGGCACTGGTGCTCCTACGGGCTTAACTTGCGTCCTAACTGCATGGGCTCCTCCAGAACGTGAGGGGGCACTAGCTTCAAAGCTAGGCGTCGAAGACACCGGTGAAGCAGAGCGAAACTCTTGGCATGTGAAGTTCCCCCTAGTGGCTCGGTGCCAATTCGACGCCCTTTCCTGAAGCCATTATCATTGCAAATCGCCAGGTCAACTAGGTCCTTGAACTCTGCGGGAGTTTCGTGAGGGGAGAGGTGGTTTAGGTTCTCCTCGCCAAGCCCGCTGACAAAGGCGTGCTAATTGACTGGCAAATTCCAGCCGTTGTCGGCGGCCAACATGCAGAACTCAATGGCGTAATCGATCACCCTCCAGGAGCCTTGTCTCAGACTGAGAAGAGCCCTGGAAGCTTCACGAGCCGGGGAGGAGTGAACGAACATTCGGGTAAGTGTTTCCTTGAACTCGTGCTATCTTTGGCAGACGGTTGCCCCTTGAGCCCACTCCACTGTGGCTCACGCCACTGCTCTTCCTGAGATATAAGAAATCATGAATGCCACCTGGGCCTGTTTGGTGGCGAAGGAGGCTGGATCATTCCAGAAATGCAGCTCACACTGAACTAGGTAGGAGCGGCACTTCCTGAATACTTCTCGGGTGGGGCGAGGCGAACGGGACGAGGTGGGGGGGGAGGGGTTGGGGTTTATTGGAGGCAGAGTCGTTGGCTGGCGGCAGGGACGCCGGGATGGTCGGCGGAGGTAAAAGCAGCCGCTCCAGACTTGCTGTTTTCTATCTCAGCTGTGTGCTCAGCAGACTCACCTGCGAGCACAGGTCCTGCTGCGAGCTCCTGCACTCCCGTGGCTATGGCAGACAGCTGGGTCTCATGGGCTTGAATCTGTAGACTTCAGCACTTGGCTGAGCAGATCTCTCTCTGCTGGGTCCATGTCGGGACAGATCGTAATGTTATGGCAAGAACTGATAGACCCAAATGCAGGACAGAGACGATAAGATCAGGTTAAAGTGCAAACAGGAATCCCTTATTAAGGAACAAGCAAATGTAGAACATGAACACTATGGAATAACGGCTGGATCATGGCCGTGTGCGAGAAGCACTTTTTTCAAATGAAGGCACATGCTCTCTTTTTCTATGACCGCCCAAGACGATCTGGCAATCAGGACAAGGTAAGTAGCCCCCCTTTTATCCTCCGGTGGTGATGACGAACAGGTGATCTAATCAGGGTGGAGCCTGTAATCACAGAAACTCATGGGGGAGGAGAGAGCAGATTAAACAGAATAGACATGACTAAGTCCTACGGTTGGACCTCACATATTTAGCAGCTAACTCAGAACAAAATAAGGTGGAGTCTCCTGGTCATTGAGAGACTTAAAGACAGAACCCAGAACAAAAGAAAATAGAAAATAAAGTATATAAGCAACACGAATGGTCATGGGTTGTGATTGCCTGACTCAGAGATTTGTGTTAGGATGTGGTACTAACAATGTCTAGTAACAGGAGCGTGTTATGTCTAAGTTTGTAATCTCTCTCTGGGGATTATGGCTGGTGAGAGTGTAAGAGTGTGGAGAGAGAAGTTATAAAGACTGAGAGGTGAAAGAACAGGGTTTAAAACAGATTTAATAATTTCTATCACCACAACTGTCTCACTGTTTCTCAGGCTTGGTCAAAGTGAATAACTTAAAATGAGCAGCATGTGGTCAGCTCCATGTACAGATGGTAGTGTATTATATAGGCAGGTGCTCAACCTATTAACAGAGAGTGTAATCAAATAATGAGCTGGCCAGGATTGCTATTTGCTATATCTGTACTGATTATAGGTTACCCGAAGATAAACTTCATGAAAGGAAAGCTATGCCCAGAATTGAAAGTAAATGGCACAAGAGGTTTTTAGGCTGCTTTGTCTTACAATAACAACCTCTGTGGTTGAATATGACAAATAAGTTTGGTTGCCATTAAATTTCTTTAGGTGAAGCTAGGAAATAAAAAGACAAACTATTGTTGATTTTAAATTAATAAACATGAATCATAATTTGATATAGTTAATTGTATGTGCCATTTTCATTTGAGGTTGATTAAAAGTCTATCATTGAGTTTCTTGGCACACAAGCAAAGCAATAATAGGTCAGCTTGTCAATAAAGTTTAAAAGGAATCGAGCCCAAGATTGAATTAAAATATATTTTTGTTAATGGACTGGGTTAATGGACTGAATCACTAATTCAGTTCTTAAACTAGAAAAATTCCTGAAGAAATTTTGAGATGTCTCTGCAACTGCTGCTGGAAAATATGTGAAAACTGCCATGCTTAACTGTAGAGCACAGGGAAATTTCTCATAGGTTACGTCTTTTTGAAGCTGTGGCAAAACAGTTGAAGATAATTTAAACTTTTATAAAGACATTCAGGGTGCTGTTGTCAGTCAGAGTCCTGCAATCTTCTACAAGTGCTGTTGACTCTATACAACCCGAATTCCACAACATTTGGGACGTTCTTTAATTAAATTCTAAGCCGCTTTTTCCGAATTAGGGTTGCGGGGAGGCAGGCACCCATCTCAGCCGACTCTGGGTGAAGGCAAAGTACACCCTGGACAGCTCACCAGGCCATCGCACGCTGATGGCTATGCAGCCTAGTCTTGACGAAAATCAGCAATGGTTCTTTTTACATGCCTCTCACCATAGTCAGTGAGAGACATGATCTGCATTTGATAACCCAGTTAGCTGCACTTGGGCGGGGGGGGGGGGGGGGGTTGGTGGGGGGCGTTCTTTCATTTTCCCTCAAACGAAAACCAAAAGA